>JAIPMN010213313.1:0-16157 GCA_020650975.1 Apostichopus californicus
CACTTCTCCCACCATATCAAGTATATTTTCAGGTGATTTATACCAGAAGATATAGTTTTGGGGTGTTTTAAGGCTTAGGTGTCCGGAATTGTCCATGTCCATGCTACCGGTAATAATTTTTCTGTTATTGCATAATAATATGCTTTACTAATTGGGTCAAGTGCTAGTTTAAGTGCAAAGATGTAAAGCACTCGTTTTGTTTTGTACAGAGTGAACATAGTATATTTCAAGAGACAAGATTTAGAGCTTTCACAAGTGCGACACAAAGTTGAACACTAAGCTATTCCCAGTTAGTCAAGCTAGATCAATTGCAACTCTACTACAGTAAGTTACCTTGTGTGGATGGGATAAGACTTTCCTAGCAGGCAACTATTCTCTCCCTCTGCTGTATAGACCCCAACTATAACATGCTATCATGGAAAAGTTTCTTGAGATTACACAATCGACCTGCCTTGTAAAATGACCTCATTTTACCAATTAGTCTGCAACGCCTGCCACATATTTTTTCTTGTGTGAGGGTCTTTGTGTGAACGCTGTATGATTAACTACACTGTAGACATGAACATATTTCCACACTGTTTACACAAAGAGCCTAATGGTGTTGAAGCTATGCAGGCTAATTGAGGTGGATTTACAACTGTGGCAGGTCAATTACATAATCACAAAAATTTCCTAGCTATAGCCTGCTATAATTGGAGCCAATAAAGCAGATCTTTAATCTGTACAATAGATCCTTCACCAATTTCAAGCCCTTATCAGTGTAGTCCATGCCCTTGTCATTAGCAGTTTTTGTGTTTCACTTTCTGATTTTCTAAAAATGCTATTGCTTAATGTACATCAATATTTTCCATTTCCAGGAGTACAATCTTGCCGTCTGGCAATGCTATGGCAGGTATTTGGATCAGTTTGGTGATCAGCATATTGAAAACATAACGAACATCAGCAATGTGGTTGAAATATTCTTTCCAGATGGATTGGAAACTCAGCAAGCAAGTTTAACAGTAAGTTGGTTGATGGTTAGTAGTTACACTACTGTATCTGTTATATATTACTTTATGTATCTGTGAAGTTCTGAAATGAAAAGTTGTATGGGAAGTAGTCTGGTTTTAAATATAATATATTGCCTTGTAAAGAAATCCTCAGTTTCTCATACTCTATTATTTTGCTTTCACAAAGGAGATGTTAGTAGTCTATCTATTCTAGTCGGATCCAGTTGGTAGAACCAGAAAATTTTAAGGCCCACCCTCAACCCATCCCCCCCCCCCTCCCACATACCACAGTGCAGCCAATTCGTACATTTATTGTCACAACCTGTGCAGTGTAATATGACCTATAAACATTTGCATTTTCATTACTAGAGCTCTTTTAGTGGGAAATAAAACATAAAAAGAAGGTGATAAATGTTTGCATGAATTGAAAAGTTAAGTTGAAATGTGTTTGGTTGGTGTGTTTCTTCCAGTTCCGTGCATTATATGGGAAGAGCATTTGCAACTACCAGCTGGTCCTCCTGACGGACCCCAAACTTCAAAACTCTGAATCTGTCGCCAAGTGCTTGAAGATATTGGCTTTCCTCAGATTGATCACCCAGGTTGTTCTACCCAAGGAGCCATTATGCTGGCTTGTTTACAATGGTAATTGATCTTATTTTTCCTTGTTCTCAGTGTTTTATTTATTTATTTATTTTATTCATAACTTCTGAGAACATTCTCATTCCAGTTTTTCACAACATCAGTGCTATCATGGAGTATTGTATTGGCAAATGATCATGTGCTACACTACCAGTTGAAAACTTTATCTGAATGTCTTCTTCCCAACTCTGCTGTAGATATGATTTTTGCCAGATTTACATTTCACACCAAGAAGTATGTTACATGTGATATCATAAGGGCAAATCTTAAACAGCCTTTTCTTTCCCTTTGTGTTGTTGCTTTCTTGTTTTGTCTGGGAAATGTGTTAAAATGGAAGTGTATCATTAACTGACAAAGGCATCTGAATTGAAGCTTTCAACAAAGTACACTTTCTGTTTGTAAGAATATTTTCTTCTTATCTGAATAAATATCATTATAATATCATTGGAATAGTCATCATCACACCCTAAAAAGGGTACATAAAGTAAATTGTGTATAGAAGAAATGTAATGGATATGGGCATACAAGTGTACAAAGCAGGTTGTGAATCCTTGTTGCTAAAAAAAAAATTCTCTTGAAGTATCAATAGCTATGTCAGTAGTTCCCAGTACATTGTAAAATTATTGTCTAATTATTTTGGTCATCCTTTCATAGTATTTTCTCACAATCTTTCTCCTTTCAATTATCAGGAACAATTCACATATACAGTGTATCACGGCACTTGATGACACTTGGCCATTCTGCCAAGGTAAGCTTTGTTTTCATTGTATCAACAAAGTCATTATGAAAGTGGAAAGAAGAAAATCGTGAACAAGGCTTATTTATGGCCCAAATTCAGACCTTTTTTTCCTTCCTTGTCTTTTTTTAATTTATGTATATCTTTTTTACATTTCCATCTCTGTAGGTTCTAGAGTATTTATTGTGGGCCTGTATGTGTACTGAGAACTCTGTACCATTGATGTCGGTCAGATACTTACAGTGGAGGACAACCTTATATACAGCAGTATGCCAGTGTTACTATGACTGTAAAACTCCACAACATGCTGAGGTACTGTGACATTTACTCACTCTGCCTTCTCTCCCTCAAAAACCACATCTTCTTTTTCCATCATTGCGTCCACTGGCTTTAGTTTGTTACTTTGATCAAATAGGTTATATTATATGTAACGTTTACATGGAACTAATATGCTACATTCAGTGGATAACTCCATGGTAGAGCATTACCTTTTATTCGTAATAGGTCACCAGCTTGAATTACGTTTTAATCAACATTGTCTTTGCTTTTTCCAAAATTTATTTGCCGTGTTCCAGTCAGGCTGCTCATTACGATTTGCTTTAGATGCATATCACATTTTAACATTTTTAAGTAGAACATGAAGACTTCAAGAAGTGTTTGACCTTAAAATATCAGTAGCTATCTATAAATATCGGCAATCCTGTAAAGTGTGTCTAGCCCTAGTAATGTTTACATGTTTCTTGTTTATTTAAACTCCAACAGTAAGCTACTTTACTTTCTGCAAACTATCTGTGAACTTCCTTTTTGAATGTCTAGACAACTTGAAACTTTCAAATGGTGACTATATCGGCAGTAAGATTATCTTGTCAATTCGATTAAGGGACTCTATCAACCGTTGTTCTGATGGCTGTAAAAAGCTACCTTGAGCCCTACAGTTGTCATTCTGCACCACTTTTGTACATTTATTATTGATGGTCATGTCTCGTTTGGAACTTCTCTCATCAGAACTTTGCAAGGAGGGCTCTGGGGAAAGTCAATGAATTGAGCCAGCTAGAAAAGATAAGCTCCTCTACATTGACAGCCGAGACTGAGGCAAAGTTCCGTCAGTCTGCAGTTAAGGTGAGCTTGGCACATTATTCTGCATCTGAAAGATTTTTATTATAGTCTGTATTGTCTCCAGATATAAACTATCAGGTGTCAGTGACCTATTTGACATTAAATCTTCTTTGAAATTCACTATTCTTGCTCCAGACCTGCTTTTTTCTTATGGGGGGGGGGGGAGGGGCTAGGGGGCCTGGCGAGGGGCTAGGGGGCCTGGCTGGTAGGGGAGTATTGGAGTGAAGAAAAAAATTTGTTTAAATGTTGGAGATCATTTAGTTTACTTTTAAGACACTTTGATCATTACTTGGGAATAACTTATTTCATATGTTCAGTTATGGTATAACAAGGATAAAATATCCCATGAAATAGCTTTTCATCATGTTTTGGAAAATTTTGCAATTAGAAATATTGTACAACTTTAACAAATTATGGGAAAGGTTCAAAAACTTGATTACAAACTATTAACAATTTGCCACTCATAGTTACATAGAACTTTGACATAGCTTATGTTTGGTTTTCTAGTAATGCTGAATAAAAGAAAACAAATTGTCATAAATATGTCTTCAGATTATTGATGTTTCATTCTTCTTTACCATTATTCAGCTTGGTATCATGATTTTTAAGAGGTCAGTCTTTGATGCTCGGAAAAGGACCAAGGGCTTACTGAGGCCTAAGACCAGAAGTAATCTGAAGGATTCTCAGTCGGTAAGTTTAGGTTGTGCTAATCCCTGATGCTAATCAAAACAAACAAATTATGGTAATTTATTAGTCAAAAATAATTTGAAAATGAAATTTTATATAAAAATAGTAGAGAATTGCATTTTATTTGTTGTTAGTGTTATGTTATTGATAAATGGATATGGTAAAAGCATGCTTTTTGTATTTAACAAACCCATACCAGTATGTTTTCCTTCTGCTGCATGATATGCACCTGCATGAAATGCATTGTATTTATGTACTACAGTATCTTGTTTTACTTAATTAGATAATCCTCTGTGTTTAGTGTATGTATTGTTTTGTGCATGTAACCCATTAAGTTGAAAATATTCCTTTACGTATCTTTTCTGTTGACTTTCACTAATGTGCCTTAATGTATCATGAATCAGGTACAAAGTGTCAGGTCGAATAAAGTTAGTATGGAAAATAAATCACTTTTGAGTTGAATTGTAGATACATGTAAAATTTCAGGAAATAGTTCTGCAATCTGTTATAAATTTATATTTTTGTGTGAGATTAACGCATCACAATAAAAGGGCACTTTAGCCTAGCATTTTGATGATGCGTTTTCCGGTGCGATGTCTCAATTAAAAAGTTACAAAGTCCTATCCTGACTTATATTAGCCCCTTGATGGCCAAAATAATGCTATTGTTTCTTGGTAATCGCCAACAGTATATTTTCTAGAACTAGAGCTAAGACAGATTTGAATTATACGAGATTGCTCAGAGTGTTTCTGCAGTTTTAAACTCCAATGCAAGGACATTTTTCATGTCATTGTGTAGTAAATTCTGTTGGGTAAGATTATCTCAGTTAAGAATTTCCATCCTACTTTGACGATAGCCCACGGAAGGCCGGACTGTTACTATTGTCGCTAGTGACGGTCGATTGATTTGGCACAAAAACACAAAACAGAGGATGGAGGAATTGACTAAAAAGCACGGCAGTGTAAGTATGATTGCTAGACACTGAAGACATGCTGTGTCAGTTGATGTGCTACCATCCTTGTCTTCATGTTCGAACTTCTCCACAGTCTCTTCACCATGTATACTTTCTGATTCAACCATCAGCTTGCCACCACTGGTCACATCAAAGTTTTTTTTCTTCTTATTTTCTTGTTTTCTTTGTCAAATTTTTGGAAATTACAAGTTTCAATAATCAATCTCATAATAATTCTGTTTAACTATACTTTATACAGTATGTGCTGTAGAAGTCAACACTGTAGACTCTTTTAATCATATTAACTCCTTTCTGTATAACTTTCCTATTTCCTTCATTTAGTGCCGTGTCTGTACTAATGTAGCACCTTTAAATTGAGACCATACTGTGATTCGTATACCACTGGGCAAGGAATAATTTAGTGTTCAAAGTTTGTATAGCATTCGGAAGTCCCTGAATTTTCTCTCATATATGTAAATAATACTATGGCTCCCAAGTAGAAAACTGCTCAAACGTCTTTCCATTGTATAGAATTTGACCATTTTGCATAGCATTTTGCAACGCGAGACTAGCTAAATTATTGAAATTGTTGTGTGTAGTACAGTGAAGCCAATCCGCAGAGTAATTTTTCAAGGGATTTCTTATCTCAGCTTTGAAAGAAGTCACAGAAGTTTGAGGACTTAGATATGTACTCGAATGATAGTCAAGCGGTTTGAAAACGGCTTCATCTCAACCTCTCATGATATATACCATTTTCATTTTAATTAAGGAACTTACCTTATGTCCACTATTAGTACCATCCAAACTTGTAAGATACCAGTTTGGTAGTATAAACCAGCCAGACAGTGTTCATATATTTTACCATTGTATTCAGTAAAATACAACAAACACTTGCCACATTTACCTGAACAGCACAGCAAGGTGTACCTTGGCTATGAGCATGTGAGTTGTAGAATTTTAGGTATGTCCTACTGAATGCCAACATGCCTCCTAAGAAATACTTATGAAGATCCTGAAAGATCTTTCGTAGATGCACCAATGCTACAAATTATCCCCAGAAGGTTCGATTTAGACAATTTCTCAGTGAGTAAAGAATGATAAATGGGTATTGTTGGCCATCCTAAGTTTGTTGAGGCAATGATTAGTCAACTCTTATGAATATGAATGATTGTTGGCCCTGAATCAATCATGAAAAGTCCTTTGTCCATTTTACTTTGTCTCTTGTTAGATATAAATGTACAGCATTACTAATCACTGTGCAATATAATATATTTGATGGTATCTTTGTCCACTAATGTTAACTTCTGGATATAATGTTGTTAATATTGGCAGAGTATTAGTCCAGTTCAAAACATATTAAACATAGTGACTTGCATTCTACACCAGAATTGTCAACTTCTCTCCAAACTGTTTAAGAAAGCCCTGATGCAAATGGACCTGTGAAGTAGGAGGATCTACATTATGACAATTTCAGGAAAGGAGGGTCCAGTGTTTGCATACATTATTAGTTGCAAGTAGTATCTGTAAAGTTAAGTAAGTTGATTTGTGTTTATTTGTTAATTCACTAACAGCAACCATGGCCTCGCACTGCAGTGGAGAAGCTTCTTTCGGACATGTTCGAGGGGAGTGCTGCACAGTTTCTGGCCATTTTGGAAACTCTAGCAGACAGCACTCGGAGGACATTGCTGACCAGTCCAGCGGCGGCAGATACAGAAGATCACATTCTGGACACATTCTCAGAACTCTTCTTCGCTGGTCTGGAAATCATTTCGGGTAGGTATCTGTAGTCTTTGAGAGAACACATATTGTGGGCAGTCCCTGAGGATATATAGTATGGTAATTCCTTTGTTATTTAAATAAACCTAAACTGTTGAAAAGGATAAATCCTAAGTCAAAAGTTGTTATTTGCAAGCAATCAAAGATGGCTGGCTACCGTTCCATAGTTATAATATTTCAGCACTATGAAGTACAAGAAAGATTTTATAATAATCGCATAAATATCTCTTAGTTCACATGATATCCATGTTTATATTAAACTTTGTAAAGTGTAAGTTCTTTTGAGAATGAAAAGTCTTACAAAAATAGACTCTGTACTATAATTGACATTTCTTTAGTGTTATGTTAAATATGTATGTTAAATGTGATCTTCAAGAACTATGTAGTAATGTTTAAGTTCAACTTAGTAGTTAAGATCTGACCTCTAAACTTACTCCCTTATTTATTTATTTATTTATTTACTTCCAATGCATAAACAGTTTATATTAATATATGGTTACTTGTTGATCTCAATGATAAAAACATAAACTTCTTAATTTCAGGTGGTGGAGGTCATGAACCTCGCACAGCACAGTCTGTTTCCAGCGTCAGTCTAGCCGGTTTGATCAGGGGTTTTACTTTGATAGACAGAGCAACCAGCTCTGAAGATGGCGTACCCATATCATCTGTAGTCAAGTTCCTCAAGTGTGCTTACAACTACGAACAGTGGGAAGTGTACGACATGTTAGTGCAACATGCCATAGATTTCATTAAGGTAGGAGAAGTGTTTTGACTGCTACAGTATTGAAAGGTCACATCGTATCTCAACATTTGAAGTTGTAGAAATGCCAAAATTACGTTTGCATTATCTATTCTGTTACAAAGAAGTATTAACTTTTACTTAAAATGTGTGAATCTGCACAATCTACAAAAACGAGAAAAGATTTCAAACCTTAAAAACAAAAAACCAAAGGTGTACTACTCATGTTTAATTTTGTAATAACAAATTATTTTTGTCCTTAAACATGAATAGAATGATGGAGATCCACAGCTGGCTGGTGATCTTAAGTCACTGGAGATACTGCAAGTGATGGAGCCATTGAACCCAAAGCGTAAATCCAAGAGGTCCTCCGGCCAGAACGATGACGGTACATTGTACAGTGAACCAGTCACCTTACCTCTACCCCCCAGTGGTATGTCTGTCTCAAATATTTCAGTTAAATACAATGGTTCGTATTGAATTGTTGCCACAATTTATCATCTCGAATATGGTGAAGGTCTATAAACTCATATATCCTGCCCAACTCTTTTGCATATTAATGATTAATAAATAACTAAATGAGTTGATTGGGTCAGTTTTATAAAGTATGTTAATGTTCACAGGCTTTGAAATTCAGGCTATTTACAGGCTAATTAGGCCAGTGGATTTCTCTGTTTGACAGAGGGAAAACAAGCACTGGCATTTTCCTGGCAGCATAGACACACATTGATTTTGTATTAATGAAAGGAAAATCCCAGTGGGAATTTGGTTTTAGCCAGTAGACTTTCTATGCACAGACATCTACTTGCAAATAACAATTGTGAAACTCTAGGCCTGGTTCATCTGATTCTGTAAAATATATGAAGCGCAGTAGATTTAAAATGCTGTCAGTATTGCTTCCAAATTATGCCTGAGAGGCCCAAAGGTGGACTCAAATGTTCAGAGTTGTAGGCAGTTTATCTCCTTGATCATCACAGCATATTTATACTCAATGAAATATTTACTTCTTATAAATCTCAAAGGGCCTTACATTTCTGGCCTAGCATAAATTTCACAGACAAGACTATTAAATGGAAACAGGAATTGTCTGTCTGTACATCTGTAACTTGTGCCCTCTGTTTCCATCGAATACTCTGCCTCTGAAGTATATTCCGTTAGAATCGAACTTCAAGTTCTCTAACTTCTGTACATTCTCCTACACTGGCTCTTGCAGTTTATTTCCTTTATCAGTTTTTATTACTCTCTGTAAAATTCACCTGTGTAATTTCACTAATTTGATCCTCCTCACCATCTAGGAATAATTAATTTGGAGTGTTCAAACCTCCTGTAAACTATTGTCAGAAACTGGTGGTGTGCCAAACTAAATAATACTAATGATTTAATACAAATGTAAAAATTTAACTAACTCTTGAGCACTATCACTGGATACAAAAGTAGATCACTTTGTCTGCATTACAGTTCTGGACATAAAAAGTCATTTTCACATCCCCCCACCCTCAATGAATGTTTTATTGCTAGTGTGTACTCATTACACCCACAGCTCAACATTCCTCCACTGATAACTTGGTTCTTCTGGCTGAAATTATCTTTGCCTGTTCCAGAGATCCAGCATCTGTAAGTCTACTTTTAACATCAGTCTTCCTTTCAAACGTTTCCCTTATTTCATCGTTCAAGTCATGTTTATTCCTCTTCCAACCATATTGACATGCAATGCTCTGTAGGAATGTCATTTCCTTTCTCCTTCTCAAACAGAGGTGCAAATTGCAGTAGCTGTGATTATAAGCCTCAAGTGTCACACGATAATGTTCACTTCATCTCAGCGTGTTATTTTTTTAATTTGTTTTTATTTACTTTATTTCCCCCACAAAACCAGAAACTGAACGTGCAATAAGTAGTAAGACCCAGTCAATAAACCTGTGTGTTACTACTAGAGATTAGCAGATGTGCTGCAAATGTTAAAAGAAGTTAACTTTGTATTAAAGTTCCTGCCTTTCCATAGATTATTCAATCTGAGTGTGATTGGAAAGTGAAACAAGAAAGGCTGAATACACAATTATGTTACCAAACTTCTCCTCCTTGTGTATAAATAGTTGATTAAGTCTCAATGGTCATTTCAATATTCTAGAAATTAAGGGGTTAGTTTTGTTGGTCTGTTAAATATTTTATTTCTAGTTTTATAAAGATAGTGAGTTTTGGTTCAATGCAAAATGAAATTATCAATGTGGGGATTAATACTAAAATTACCAATAATTTGCAATAAGTTTCTAATCATATCATCACCATTCATGAATACTGTAAACTTTCTTTGTTATTTCTAGAACATTATGGACAAGGACATGATTGTAGATGCCACCCTCTTAATCTGGTCTAAGTGTAAAGCTGTCTTTCAAAAGTTTCAGACCGGTGCCTCTGACAGTACAAAGTACCTACAACGTATGGAGAACCCAGGCAAGGTGAGAATATCTGTTATTTTGAGGTCATCACAGAAACCACTAAATTAATGATATTCTGAATGTCTAGTCAACATGTGCAGTGTGTCAATTTGGCAATTAAGGTACTTAATATCAAGCAGTTGCCTCTCTTTAGCCGGGTGTGTAAATGAGGACCTGAACTGTAATGTTAGTTGTGTACGATGGATTGTGGCAGTACTCTGTGGGATGTTCCAAGGGGATGCATGGATTTGGCGAATTGTAGTGCTCCCACAGAGACTGTTTGAATTATTCACACTAGTGTGTGTGTGTGAGCATGACAAGTTACCATTGACTATGATTTTACTATTGTAAAGACATGTGAGAAGGCCTTTGGCCTTGATGCAAGATTGTAAATCTCAACTTTTAAAGAAAATACTGCAATAAACAAACATATACAAATACATTCACATATTGTTGTAAAACTTTAACCGTAGGTCACACTCATATGATGCAATAATGAAGTTTTCAACTTTCAATGCAAGTGACTGTTTGCTAAAATATTATAATACAGATGAGCTGACTGACTGTCACATGTGTGAGGCAACCTTCAGTATGATGTCTTACATCAGTATGTACAGAGAATTCAAACAGATATTTTATATTAGTTTGCATTAATTACTTTATGACTTTCAGGCAAATATGACATAATTACTCTGATTAACCCAGACAGTTCAATATGTGCAAGATAAGGTTTGCCAACAACTCAAACATTTTTCTTCAGTGGATTCACAACTTGACTATCATTCTAGAGATAATGTTCTGGTTTGTGTTGATTCTAGCATAAAGGCTATGAGTTATGTAGCATTAGTAGCTTTGGGATGTTTGTTCCTCCAATAGATTCATATTTCACATAATGTCTCAATCATTTTGTCACATTTTCATGTTCTATAAGTATGTCATGTTTTTCATATTTGTATACTTAATTTTGTCCATGTATTTTGCCTCCAGTGGATCCACATTTTGAGTATAATTCAAGAGGTGATGTACTGGTGTGGTATTGGGAGTGTTGATCCCAGCGTAACTGCCGAAGTGGCCATTCGACTAGCACTGGTTCTGGAGAGTAACGCAACGAACACCATCAACAATAAAGATACTGGTAAGCATGTGTTTGTCGTCTTGTCATTGGAAGACAAAGGGCTTTACAGTAGAGCTAGAACATATTTGACTTTTAATTGTTCCAGTTCCTAAAACAAAATTAATTTTAATAAATCTTTGGTTTTCAATGTTACTTAAAAGTATCCATAGCTCACATTGTATCTTTCAACAACTTTTTCAGTTTTTGGGCAAGTTTTTGAAGATGATATCCTCTCATTTACTTTTGACAGATAAACTCATAGCTAAGGTGAAGGAACTAGAAGTCCAGTCAGAGTCAACAAAGTGTAAGTACATGGAATATTAATTTTAAAGTTTACTACAGTTTCCATTATGCCCAAGAATACTTATAATTTGGTGTTCTGTGACTTGAAACAAGAATTTGAGAAATCCAGCGATATAAATCCCAGTATAACAAGAATCACAACTTTACTAATTTAATATTTTAAAAAGTTAAAACCTGTTGAGACATAATAAGAAAGTTTGAACATTTGTATGACCAGAGCAAAATCGTAGATTATCAGTCTTGTTGCCCTCCCCGGGTGCTAAAACTTTGCACAAATGCAGACAGTCTCCTAATTGTTCTGACAACTCATATTTTCCCCAAGACATGGAGGAGTAATTTGTTTTTATTAGATTGGATTGGATTAGATTCGATTCTATTTGATTAAATTCAAGAAGGAAATGCCTCGGTGAGGGTAGATGCATGAGAGGCATCGCAAAACAGTTATGGAAGCTTGAACATTCTGCATATTTTTTGAAGCATTAAGAATGGCTTTTAAGCTGGGCTTTATGTTAACTTTGTTTTTACAATGGCATATCAGTTTGATCATTTAATGTTCACTCTTTCATCTTTTTGTGATGAGATGTGTAGATTCACCTGGGCCTCGTTCTGACAAGATATCAGTGACAAGTATCAGCGGCCGGGATACAGGACTCACAGGTGGTGGGGCTACTCTGTATACAACAACAGTGCTCCAGCAGGGACCAGAGGACCAACTACTCCTGGCCAGAGAATTTTTGGACCGAGCCCTGCAGGGAATGTCGGCCGCAAGGAGTGCAGTGGCCACAACTGATGGTGATGCAATTGCTGATGTTAGTTGGATCAAGGTGTGTGTGCTTCTCTTTAGTTGATACAGGTCGTTGTGCTTCTCTAGAAACAATGCTACTTGCAACAATGCCAAGTAAAATATTCCTACAGAATAATGCCACTGATAGCTATACTAGAAGTCACGATGCCAAAAGTTACAATATCATCAAGAACAATGCTTCATTGGTTATAATGCTACCAATAAGAACATAATTATATTGTACACATTCTTAACATGGACAACCAATACCCATTTGGTCAACCTCAACCAGTTTTTCAGAACCTAATGATTAGCTCACGATATAGCATTATCACATATAGGTATTTCTTTTCCAAAATTTGGTCACTCTGTCACCAAACAAAACAAAACAACTTATAAGTTAACTCATAAAACTAACAGGCATATTTTGGGAACAACAGGCTGTTATGTTTTGAATAATATCTTCCAACCATCATTCTCATAATATGCTGCAATGTCTTGGCTTGTGCTAAAAGTTGTATATGAAGACACTCGTTGCTTGCAAAAGATATAAGCAATGAGTTATAGTGATTGTAAGCTATCCATCAGCACTGGAAGTTATGATTCAAACTAACAGGATGATACTCTATAAGGAAAGTCACCCAAGATGCGTTTAGACAAGAGACCCAAACTAGTTGATCTACTCGCAACTCCCAGCCTCCTTTCAGTGATACTGTAACCATATGATCATGACATATGTTAAGTCAAGTGAGCATAACAATATCCTTGGAAAGGGAATAGATACTACACATGATCAGCTTAAAACTTGGTGAGGATTTGTGTCTTATAGGTTTTGTTTATATAATACTTAAAGGACTTAAAGGAATCTTTTTAAACTGTGATAATATTTTGTCTCATCTGCTCATACAGACACCAATTAACATAGAGTTTACTGCCAGTCCTTCCTCTGGTGGGTTGGAGGCTAATGAGAGGAGTGAGGCTGTACATCAAACCATCAAAGACCTCCATCTGGAGCTTCTCTACATGTTCCACCGGGTTTGTTTGAAGTTAGCGGGTCTCTTGGATAGCAAGAAAACCAAGAAAGGAAACAGAGATGTCTCAGCGAGAACAGGACAGAGAATGTCAGCTTCTTCTGGTCTAAGAATGGTAAGACCGTTCAGATACCAGTAAGACAAGTTGGACTCAAATGGTCAATAAGTTCCATTGACACTGTATGTGTGTTACTTTAGTTAAAGCTCACAGAATGTCAGCTTCTTCTGGTCTAAGAATGGTAAGACCGTTCAGATACCAGTAAGACAAGTTGGACTCAAATGGTCAATAAGTTCCATTGACACTGTATGTGTGTAACTTTAGTTAAAGCTCACAGAATGTCAGCTTCTTCTGGTCTAAGAATAGTAAGACTGTTCAGATACCAACTAAGTTGGACTCAAATGGTCAATAAGTTCCATTGACACTGTATGTTTGTTACTTTAGTTAAAGCTCACAGAATGTCAGCTTATTCTGGTCTAAGAATGGTAAGACTGTTCAGATACCAACTAAGTTGGACTCAAATGGTCAATAAGTTCCATTGACACTGTATGTGTGTTACTTTAGTTAAAGCTCACAGAATGTCAGCTTCTTCTGGTCTAAGAATAGTAAGACTGTTCAGATGCCAACTAAGTTGGACTCAAATGGTCAATAAGTTCCATTGACACTGTATGTGTGTTACTTTAGTTAAAGCTCACAGAATGTCAGCTTCTTCTGGTCTAAGAATAGTAAGACTGTTCAGATACCAACTAAGTTGGACTCAAATGGTCAATAAGTTCCATTGACACTGTATGTGTGTTACTTTAGTTAAAGCTCACAGAATGTCAGCTTCTTCTGGTCTAAGAATGGTAAGACTGTTCAGATACCAACTAAGTTGGACTCAAATGGTCAATAAGTTCTTTTGACACTGTATGTGTGTTACTTTAGTTAAAGCTCACAGAATGTCAGCTTCTTCTGGTCTAAGAATGGTAAGACTGTTCAGATACCAACTAGTTGGTGTCAAATGGTCAATAAGTTCCATTGACACTGTATGTGTGTTACTTTAGTTGAAGCTCACAGAATGTCAGCTTCTTCTGGTCTAAGAATGGTAAGACTGTTCAGATACCAACTAAGTTGGACTCAAATGGTCAATAAGTTCCATTGACACTGTATGTGTGTTACTTTAGTTAAAGCTCACAGAATGTCAGCTTCTTCTGGTCTAAGAATAGTAAGACTGTTCAGATACCAACTAAGGTGGACTCAAATGGTCAATAAGTTCTTTTGACACTGTATGTGTGTTACTTTAGTTAAAGCTCACAGAATGTCAGCTTCTGTGGACTTACAGTGGAAATACCATCAGATACTAACTACGTTTGACTTTCAAAGATCAATAAGTTCTTTTGACACTATGTGTGTTACTATAGGTAAAGCTCAGAGAATGTCAGTTTTTTTGGTCTGAGATCGGTAACTCCAGATCATTTGTAACATTGTCAATAAGTTATACATTTTGAAACCCTGATTCTGACCTTATTTCTTGTCCCCCCCCTCCTTTATTTGTTACTACCCTTCTAGAGCCGAGTCGGTCAAGCTGACCTTTCAGCAGCTGTGGACACTAGTGATGAGCTCATAACAGCCTGCGGTAAGAACCTCATCTCCAAAGCATTATTCAACATGCAGAAAGCTTTGCAGAGTGGCAGTGGAAGCAATCCATCTCATGCCCAGATGCAATGTATGGAGGTAAATTATCAGCCAAAACTGTCAGCTTGTTTAATGTTTTCTTCTCTGTAGTAATTGTCTTAAGTATATTGTTGCATTTATACATTTGTTTCAAAAACTTGCAGTTTATCAATATTATATTCTAATTCTTCATTTTATGCCTCAAATGCATAATGCTTCCTTTCAGTCAGTGGACTTATTTCTGCATAGTAATGTAAATTTTTGTATATCTGATTTCTAAAGGCATGAGTGTTAAACACAAACACAGGTACTGTTCTGCTGTAATGAACAAATATAATTGGGAGTGGGTGGAAGAGCTTGGGTAGAAATTCAGAACAAAATATGCAAAATATCTCAGGTCAGGGTGAATAGAGAATTATTCTACCAAAGTGACTACTATAAAGCAATGGTGAAATGTGAACCAAATTGCCCCCGTTATAAGTATTAGTATGTTGCTCTGTGCTGGAGACGATAAGATAACTTACCATGCAGAGAACATTCATTTCTGTTCTAACATATTTTATTTTTCTAATGTTTTTGTTCCCATTGTAATTACATTTTGATTCAGGAGGCACTGACATTCATAACCAAGGCACAAGAGCAGGAACAGAAGCTCCATGGAACCAACACACAAAGGAAGTCCGGCAGTGCTAGAGTGTCAGGAGTACCTCCCCCTCCATTACTGGTCTGCAGAATGGATAAGACCATGGTCTTTAAACCTGCTCCATTTAACCCATCACAAAAGGTACGTATTCTGACAAGACTGGCAGGTCTTATCAGTCTTATAAGTTTGGTGATAGTAAGAGTGAGAGTTTCCCCTATACCTATATAAAAAGGTTAATAAGTTTGACTTAATTGTTTTGATTAGATATGTAGGTAGCAGATGGTGATTATGTCAAAACATTTCAAGATGTTTGACTTTTATCAAAGCCACACCCTCATCACCTGTTTTAATGCAAAGATTATTAAATAAGGGGTAAATCAACGGTCTAGCGTGCGTTACTCACAGGATTAATGCACGATCGGGGGATAATGCAAGCGATGCAGGAGGGCGGAGCCCGAGTGCATCCAGCGATAGCATTAACACCCGGAGTGCATTAATCTTGTGAGTAACGCACGCTAGACCGTTGATTAACCCCGTTCATTCATACACTACCATTTGTGTGGGG
>JAIPMN010213363.1:0-18473 GCA_020650975.1 Apostichopus californicus
AATATATATATATAGTGCGTGCCGACCGGCACTCAGAGTAAATCAGCATCCTTCTGACCGCCACTCAAGCTTCCTACCGACCGTCACAAAAATCAGTGAATCTTGTATTAAAAGAAATCAAAATACAGAATTTGTGAAATGCAAAATCATATTTATTAAGCATTTCCTCGTAAAATACAAATTACAATGATAATCAATATGTAATTGTGACTTGTGAGGGTTTTACTAGGCTTAGGTTTTTTCGTTCAGTGATGCCGGTGGGCGTAGGGTGTTACGCTCAGTGATGTCGGTGGGGCGTAGGGTGTATTGAATAACATACCTAATTTTAGCTATTCACAAAGACTGTCAGGTGAAAAAATAGGGGTAGAATAGAGCCACCGAAAGCCATTGAAATCAACTAAAACCCTGTAGCTTCGGGGGCTTCGCCCCTCGAACCCCACCAAGGGCTCCTGGACCTCACGCAGAGGAGGGCTCGCTATGCTCGGGGGCTGGCTTCGCTCGCCATCGTCAGACAAATTAGCCGCCACTCTCTTCATATTAGCCAGCACTCACTTTCTCCTGGCTACAACAGTGTATATATATATGTAAGACAGTATGCGAAATATGGGAACGAGCGAAGATAAGTTAGAACTTCGAACTCAATTGTCTAGACGCACTCGGACTCAGGAATTCGAAAAGTAGGAATTTCCTCTCGAATTAATCAATCATTGTTGAACATATTCTTCAGTTGTAATAGTTATAATTACAGTAGTCACTGATATAACCTGACAATTCGCTAGTTTATGAATGATTTAAGAGAACCTGGGTAACACACATCAATTAGCAATCAGCAGTAGTACTACAATCCTCAACCTAACTACTCCCCTACTCCAATTCCACACCTCCACCCCTACCACACACCATCCGCCGGCGACCACACACACACCCGTGGATATTTTTCCATCAAACATTTATACATGAGCAGACTGCACGATATTCCGTAGTTAACAGTGACCCGTGGAACTGAGAAATAGCTTCTATTGTATCATTTTTTGTGGAAAGAATAGCATTGTAAAACGAAAGACTGTTCAAACCAGGTTGTGTTTATTCGTCGGTTGATAATAATAGCAAAGAAAATCGTTGAAAAGATTGTCGGTTTTTCAATAATACGTTAATTAAAAACACCAAGCCTCTATTCTTCAACATTACTAGGCATTTCTGTTTTTTTTAATTTTTTTTTTCAAGAAGCGGTCTGTTTTTCAATCATCTGAGTGCACTTTGCAGTTTATATCATATATTGGCACACAGGAAGGTCAGGGCTGTAGAAGAGAGGGCTGGGAAAAAATAAATAAATTTAAATTTAAAACTGTCTCAATGTTATGTTAACTATCTTGCATAAATTCATTTTTTTTTAAAGTAGTCTGAATACGTGTGCATGTGGGGTTAATAGCTGTTATCTGTAAGCTTTACCTTTGGTGACGTCACGACCATGTTCATAGTATTATCAATATGATGAGGTTGAGCTAAATTTTCGACCTCTCATCAGACATATAGCGTATAAACTAGTGTTATGTTTTTTTTTATTTATTCATTCAGTTTGCTGGTTATTTAAGATAATTATGAGAAAGATAAAACTGTCCTAAGTTAGTTATTCTAATAAAAAGAAAGTCGAAATATTTTGGGGCTTTCTGCTCAGACTATTTATTGTCTAAAGTGACCAGTTAGTGTGTCAGTTTGTTATTGAAAATTGTAATGTGCTTGCCTACGTTATTCTAACAAAAAGAAAATCGAAATATTTTGGGACTTTCTGCTCAGACTATTTATATCTAGTAGGTGATAAACAGGGCACGAAGTAAACAAGCTAACAGTCACTATTATTTGTTTGTATTCATTCAATGAACCGTAGTTGAACTTACGCATACTTTTATTCAATTGCCATTGCAAACATTAGTAACCTCTTCAACGCAAAAGATCAATTCATTTCTGTCCTTATTGTATATTAAATAGATTTCTTTAGCTTTTTTGTGTGTGTATGTTTCAACCTTAGGAAAGGTAAGGGGTCTGGAGGCTTGTGCTCACTGGAGTATAATAGTGAGTTACAGTTGTTATTTTGTAGTTGATAAGCTATGGTTTATTTGATTCAACTTTACACAAATGATTGTTTTGTTATGAGTCTTCGACCTTCAAATGGGAGGATGCAAAAAGCAAGCTAAACTGAAACGAGTTGTAAACAGGGTGCAAGAAATCACATAGAAGCCAAACAATTCAGATTTAAAAATTAAAACTTCCAAGTACAATTTTGTTTCTATTCAATCTTTTCAGCGAATGTTCCGTTCAGATCAGGTACATAGTACATAGGCTTCGCAGTTAATCGATTACCAATATTTATCCTCGACCATGTCCTTTATCCATATACCTTTACCTCCCTGACGTAATACCGTCATGATCATATGGTTACAATATCGATGTAAGAGGACACGTGTTGAGGGTGAAGCAAGTTGATTTGTTCTCGCAAACAGGTTGACTTTCTAAACAATACTGTGCGCAATGATACGTACAAAAAACAACTGTTTATTACACTTTTTTTCGGTGTAGTGGTCCGTTCTAAGTTATGGAAGAATCCAATGATTCCATTAAGATTTACTAGTAAAACTCATTCTGCAGCTAGACCGACCAGTGCACTATTGATGACTGGATCTGAATTTAGCTCTACCCTCCATCCCCCCCCCTTCTCTCCACCTCATTCCCTCTGCCCCTCCCACCAACTCCGGTTAACAAAGGATGTGTGCAAAATAATAAATGTGCTGCAATGTTTTTTTCCCTTAAACTTCACAAAGTTTCACAGATGCCACTTATGCTCAAAATTGCAACTTTTGTCACGCGAAAGAGTATTTAATAATCATCAAGTCAACCGGGAAGATGCTTACATTCCACAATGACCTTCAACACCATGTGTTATGATAGTTGTATCTAATACAGAATGCAATGGAATGATATATCGTGATAGGTTGACACATTTGACTGTGCTTCAAGTAGTCAAAGGAGTTTTGTGTGCTACTAAAATACACTTCTTGCACAGAAAAGCATGATAAACTAACCAAAAAGTTTTGTGCGCAGACATTCTAATGACAAAAGTTGTTAAACCGATCTTCACACATCCAGAATGTGTTATTTAAACAGCTGTTGTCTAACAGTGATGCCACTGTTTACTGTGGTTGCAAATATCGATTCAAAATCTTCTGAATTCCATTGAACCGTAAAGGTTAAGGGAATCGGGGATTTATCAGTACCTTTCAATAAAAGAAAACTATTTTCTTTCACAGTAGTCTTTGCAACGTTTGTGGAACTTCCCCCATGCAACAGAGACGCCGTAACAAGGCTGACTTTTCGTTATCATAAGTACATGAAATTGAATCGTTTCTTAATTGCCTTTTGCCAAAATGATATATATCTTTATTTGTTTCAGAATCCCTTAAGTCATATATCAACGGCTACCAGAAAATAACAATGATTGGAGAAGGTGGATTTGGAAAAGTCTACCTTTTAACTAAAGGCGGTCAACTTTACGCGTTGAAAAAGGTAAACTCTTTTCATGTTAACCGCCCCTTACCCTCCCATTTCCTCCTAAATGATGGAATAAGGTTATGAGCCAGTTGAGATGGCATTAAATAATAAATAAATCAATGATAGGGTTCACTTTTTGGTAGAACAATAATGACATTCAAGCATTGAAGAAATATACGATTTTATTCATAAGGGTTCTCATTGGTTTCCTGTTTACATATCTGCAAAATATAATCATTACGGTGACGAGAAATGCTGTAAAAACGGCTTAAACTTATCGATTAAAACAATGTTTAGCTTTTCGGGAAAACCGTTAAGATGATCACATGATCCATTTCGACACGTGATGTCATTATCATTAAAACATGCACAGAGCTCTGTTAACTGTACTGTACTGAGAAAAGGTTAGAATTAACATGTAACAACTGGAATGTAGCACCGTAAATAGACGCTAAAGGGACAAAACTCCTTTATCGACTTTAAAACTTAAACGCAAACGTCCTAAATTTAACGGAATAACAGCTATGCGGACATAAACACCACGTGTCTCTCGGTAATGAACAGTGCACACTCTGAAGCTCATCACAGTGACGCCATTACTGACCTAAATGCTTTTCAAGGTCGTTGCAAGGTTTTCAAGTACCCACAAGTGTTACCTAAGTAAAAAAAACAATCAATTTTACATTGACAAAATAACATCCATAGGCCTAATTTAATTTATTTATATCCCTAAGATGATGAAGATATGTTTACTCGTTCCTGGTTTTTGACGTAATACCATTTTATATTTTCAATTTGATGATGCTTCCTAGATCGTGCAAGAGGCAGAACCAGAGAAAGAAGTAAGAAATTTCATGTTTTTATTATAAGTATTAGTAGTATTAGTTGTTGTATTAGTAGTTGTAGTAGTAGTTGTAGTAGTAGTAGTAGTAGCTGTAGTAGTAGTAGTAGTAGTAGTAGTATTAGTAGTAGTAGTAGTAGTAGCTGTAGTAGTAATATTCCACTTCTGTTAAATAAACTAATATCTAAATTGCATTACAGGCTGTGATTATTTCCTGAACTAAGTTTTAAGAAACACTAAATGTTTTCCTCAAAGCTCGACTAATCGCTATGTAGGAATTAATAGGCTTGATAAACAATCCAAACAGTAGACTACATTTCCTTTACTTCAGTTGAACGTACAGGGCTCATTGGGAAAGTATTCCGTAAATGTAATTTCATGATGCCATATTTCTTTCTCAACTGCTTGGTCATTTTGCTTCTTTGATTTAAAAATATATATAACTTTTGTTATCTTCAGGTTCAGATTCTGAAGAAATTGAAGCATGTCAACATAGTGTCTTGCGTAGAATCCTTCTCAGGCGGTGAGCTTTTATGGACATAGCTAACATTATATTCACTGGAAAATATATCACACAACATAAGCTAGCTCTATTTTTTTTATTTATTAGTCAATTACCTCTTAATTATCCTCTACATTCTACATTCATCGATGGTCTTACATGTAGGGATCTGGAAAACTGACGCTGACATGCTAAATAAATATTAAGGATATTAACACATGTCACTCTGTTCATGTCACTCCCCTGTCTATATACCAAATGTGAAGTAAGTGTTATATAGCTATAAACTTTTCCAAGAGCTTTAGCATCATCAGTCTGTAAATCAGTAACAATATATGGTTTCTGTTCCAGAGTAGTTGATGCTGTGAAATTTACACCATGATTGCAATTAACATTTTAGTCATAAAATACCGAACTGACTTGCAACAAATATAGTAAAACTTCGAAAGTATAGTATGCAAGATTTGTCATTGTCATTCTTTTGTCTCTCTTGTAGGGTCCAACAAACTGTATATTGTGATGGAATACTGCGAAATGGGTACGGGTTTTGTCTTCTAATATACTTTCTAAACATTACTGTGCGCAATGATACGTAAAAAAGCTGTTTTGTTACACCTTTTCAGAAGTTTACAACGAAAGAATGTTCAAGCCAAGTTGCTTTTACTTGTCGGTCAATAATAATTGAAAAGGTAATCACTTGATATAGAATATTTAGTAAAGCTAATCATCATGGAGATGTGGTTTGTCGACGCAGAGGGCAATGATTTGGCTATAATGATGGTGATGTAGACGAGGATTATGTTGGCGAGACGTTCAGCAGAACGTCTTTCTCTTCGAGAGAGCACGATTAACCAGAAGAAGGTCTCCTGATACTATGAATACTTAAAAATACTTATAATATATTTAAGGCAATTAATTTGGACCTTAGAACATTGTAACATTCTAGGAAAGCATGCACAACGTTCATGCTTGTGTTTGACATGTTTTGATTTTTCGAAAGCAATGCATGTTATATTACTACCATGAAATTTGTCTTCATCTTCGTTTAATAAACCATTTTATTCGACAATGTATGACACATACAGTCATGTGCGTCTCAATTCATCATGGTCAGCCTCAAATTTAGTGAATGGTAGGATGTGACTTAGCCTAGACTCATTGAGGCTTTTTACTGCGACCTATCAAGTTATATATAGTTTTACAGGCTTCCCGCATTAGTCAATAATAATGAAAATATAAAAAAAATTGCTACAACAATATAATCTAGATTTTAGTTCAAAGGATGGGAAAAAAACGTAGCCCAATTTTCCAATATTTATATGACATTATGGACATGGTTGTGACGTCGCTACATATATACTCAATTGTTAATGGTCGACATTAGGGGATAATTTGTAAATTTGTATTATACATTGTAAATAGATACTCTAGGGTAGCCATTTCCACGTTCAATAAATTACTATTACCAACCGTCTAAAGGCAATTGCAGTGACTGCAATTGCAATTCATGATTGACATCTTAGTTCTGATAGTTTAAGTCATCATTGATACGTTTATATTGCAGGCACATGCTAGCTAGAGTATTGTTTATAAACATTACACAATATAGCCTAGCTTTGTTATTTGTTAAAAGCCCAAACGCCAAACTTGCATCTTCGTGACCGAAATAAATTCAAATGGGTTGCAGTAACAACTAACTAAGTTTGACCTTCACCACTCACTTCAATGACTGTTCTAGTTCCACTTTAGGTGTTTGTCACCTGTATATAACAATACTAGTTCTGTTTTGGTGACATGTGTGGGCGTGTGTGTGTTTACACACATGTTGAATGGAATATTCCGTTGCACTTTCCAACCAAAATGCCAAGTCGGTTGCGTAGGATATCAGATTTCTGAATGAAACTGAAAACCAAGTACCTGTTAATCAATCATGGCCGCGGCTCCACATTTGGGTAAGTTTGGTTGTTACTGAAGCAAAATGAATTCGTAGTTTTTCGCAATTAAATTTATTATTCGGATCACTGATCCATATGGCTTATTTGCGAAGTACTCAACTGATATTGACACTCGTATTTTTCCTAGCTAAAACACTCTACGGTATTGTTTGTTTTAACATTAAGTTATCGTTACGTATTTTGATAGGTCTTTTGTGAATCATGAAACTACACAGTTTTGCAACATGCTAATACAGCCTACACAGTTAATTTTACGCCTCTTTCCAAACTGTAATATGGCATTGTGGTAGGCGGTATCTTTATAACGTTTTCATATTGCATACTGTTATTGAAAATACACCTCCTTTGTTCCTAAACATAAATACTATGTTATAGTGATTACCGCTGCCTGTGTCCATAAACTTAATCCAATAATAGAACTGATGTATATAAATTACATATGATTTGCTGTTTGACTGATCGATGAAAGTCTTTACCAGATAAAATTTAAACAAATTATTGAATTACTGCTTACAAGCAACATATCTTACACATGAATTTACTTAACATTATAGTCCTTTTTGTTGTTTATTTTCCCAGCCGACTTCTTCTTTTTACTCTCTTGCCTCCCCAACCCCCAACCCCCAACCCCTTGCTACCTTCGTTTCTAGACTTAAACCAGACATTGAATAACTTTCTCTCAAATCATACTTTATACATATTCATTCCTTAACATATTCATTGAGATATGTATTCCAACTCTTTTACATGTTGTATCCTCTGTTTATGAATGTGTTACATATGCTCTATTAATATTGTCTTATGTTAGCTGCACTGCCACTGTTTTGATAAATGTTTTGAATTAAAATAATCAATAGTACATCATGATCAGATAACTAATTGCAGGGATAATATTGATGATTTAAGATTAGATATAAAATTAATTCTTAGCTTAGCTGAGCTCAGCTTGATTAGTTGATGTATTAAAACACAAGCTCGTACGAGGGGTTGGTGGCGACATGTACATTCGTATCCCTCCCCATTGTCAAAACTTCACATTTTCCTGGGGTATAGAATGGTCAAATGTTATCCAACAAGTTGACTCGTTTGCAATATATGACAACGTTTTGTATCGACGCCCTTAATAATACCAAATTAGTCCCCCTCAACCTCCCTAAGACAGTGTTCAATTAAGTTAAAGTTAAACATTTCAAAAATTGGAGCAACACGGGTTTCATGAATATTTTTTTGAGTTTTGCCGATTAACTTATATTTTTAACACCAGTGTCACAGCAGGCTTTTATGCATTTCGACTCTAAGAGGTTAGGGTCTTGGTAGCCTAGACTCCTGCTCGTAGGCCTAAAACTTTGCGGACCGCGGATTTACAGCACAGTAAAGTTGAATACGTTTAGTTAGAAACTGACATGAGTTAAGAAAGGGCATCAACGTCAAAGAGCTTGTGTGATATTTGAATATTCTTTATATTTCGGTAAAGTCTAGTTATAATTCCTGTTTTCCTTTTGTTGTTGTTTTATTGTTGATATTTTCTTGAGGGGGTGGGGGAGGTGTTGTCCAAAGTAACCAGCTAGTGTGTGATTTTTTAATTGACAATTGGACTGTGCTTTCCTACGATTTTGCGCCCTGTGTGGCAGCTCATCGTGTATAGTCCACAGTGACTTGAGAACGGTTATGGAATGATAATAGACGGTTGGTTATAGGCACTGCGCCATGAGCGTCTTCGGGCAGATACTGGCGCAATACCAAGTGTACACTATTCTATTCTACGTTATTCTAATAAAATATATAAAATTCCAAAATATTTTGGGACTTTCCGACATTTTTATTTATATCTAGTAGGTGATAAACAGGGCACACAGTAAACAAGCTAACAGTCGCTATTCTTTGTTTACATTCATTCAATGAACCTTAGCTGAAACGCCAATTTGAATCAGCTATTTTGCAATATAGTACGTGTCTGCACAACAAAGCGACATTCGCTTGCAAATATATTTAGTACAATTTTCCATTATCCTAAAAAGTACAAAACAAGGCATGTATTGAAATACCTTGAAAATTAGTTAAATCTTCAAAACAAAAGCTCAGTTCATTTCTGTGCTAATTGTATTTATTACTGGAGTATAAAAATGGGTTCCAGTTGCTATTTTGTAGATGTGAAGCTATGGTTGATGCATGTTTTCTTTGGTTCAACTTTGCACAAAGGATATGTTTTGATATGAGTCGTCGACCTCCCAATTGGAGGATGCAAAGAACAAGCTAAACTAAAACGAGCTGTAAACAGGGTGCGAGAAATCACACAGAAGCCAAACAATTCAGATGTTGTATATAAAGACTTCTACGTACAATCTTGCTTGATAATGTTTCTAATGTGTTGTGTGACATATGTTAAGTTCAACTCAGCTACATCTCATCTGATCTGTCTTCTTCTAGCATAGAGGCAAATAAGGTCTCCACAGAGCGTCTCCATTCGTCTCGGTCGGCAGCTGCGTTTCTGGCCTCATTCCAGGATCGCCAACCAGCCCTCTCTCTCTTTGTCTGCTGTCCTGCGCCATGTTGTTGTTCGTCGCCCTCTCTTTCTCCTGCCCTCTGGTGCCCAAGTAATGCTGATGTTGCTGTCGTTGTTTGGGGTTTAGCGCATTATATGCCCTATGAATTTCCATCTTTTTTTTCTTAATTTCGATGCTTAGTGGTCCCATTTTTGCTTTCTTTAGCAGTTCCTTTGTGCTGACCCGTTCTTGTCATCTTATCCCTAACACTCTCCTAAGGCTATGGAAGATATCGCTTTTCTTTTCATCCCCCTTATTCATTTTCCAGGTCTCGCATCCATATAGTAGGACAGGTATTACCAATGTTTTGTATAGCTTTATTTTTGTTCTTCTACAGAAGCTTTTGGAGACTCAAATCTTTTGTAGACGTATTAATGCACCCCTGGCTTTCCCAATTCTGATAGCAATGTCTCCCATTCTGCCGCCATATTTTGTCATTGTCGCATCCAAGTATACAAATCTGTCCACGTCTTGTAACTCTTCCTGACCAATATAAATACGTTCCTGGTTTCTAGTGTTTATACACATCACTTTGGTCTTCTGTTTACTAATGTCAAGACCCACTCTGCTTGCCTCATCAGCTAGCAAACTTGTTTTTATTTGCATATGTTGCTTGGTTGATGACATGAGGGCAATGTCATCTGCAAAATCAATGTAATCCAGTTTTTTAGTGAATTTTCATCTGATTCAATTTTTACCGTTCAAAGTTGCCTTTCTCATCACCCATTCCAGTATTGTAAGGAATAATAAGCCTGACATACTGCACGCTTGTTTAACCCCAGTCTTTATGTCAAACCATTCTGATTTCTCACCATTGTCCACTACTGCACATTGGAAGTCCTCATAAAAGGCTTTCACCATTTTAACAATCTTTGCTGGTATTCCATATTTTCTCAAAATTATCCAGAGGCTCTCGCGGTGTATAGAGTCGAAAGCCTTTTGAAAGTCAATGAAGTTTAGATACAGTGCTGCCTGCCAATCGTTAGATTGCTGAATAATAATATTCCGGAGAATAAAATCTGTTCAGTTGTCCCTCTGCCCTTTCTAAATCCTGCTTGTTTCTTTCTCAGTTTGTAGTCAATACTTCCTAGTAATATCTATCACAATTTTACTAAGAATTTTACTTGTGACAGACAGCAATGTTATTCCACGTCAGTTTTTGCACTCTTTCATTTCATGTTTCCTTTCTTTGGTAATTTAATGATGAGCCCTCTCTTCCAGTTTGTTGGGAATTTCTCTCCAATTTGCTCTCCCAATCTTGTCAAGTAGTTGCTTGATTGTAATTGCAGTAAACTCCTTATCTGCTTTCAAAGTTTGGCTGTGAGCATATCTACACCCGGGACTTTGCCATTTTCAGGTGCTGTAATGCATTATGTATTTCATATAGACTTGGTTCCTCAATATAAATTTCCTCTATTAGATAATTGTCCTCGTCGTCTACAGTTAGTGGATTCATTGGTTCCGGTCTATTTAAAATATCAGTAAAGTTCTCTGTCCATCTTTCCATTACTTCGTCCATACTGCTGACTAGGTGTTCGTCTTTCTTCATAATGGAAACACACTATGTTGGCTTTTCATTACAAAGGGTCTTTGTAAGTCTGTATAATGCTTGCATATTCTGACTGGATGCAGCGGTTTCAGCTTCTTTTGCAATACTTTCGACCCAACGCCTCTTGTCGGTTTAAATAAACTTCTTCACTTCTCTGTCTTTTTCTTTGTAGTCGTCTATTAAACTTCTCTTTATTCTCTCTGATCTAGTACTGAGAATTTTGCTATTTAAGTCAGCACTTTGTACAATCATTTCCCAAGTCTCTTCACGTATCCATGGTTTCTTGCTCTTCCTCTTTTTGCCTAGAACCTGCTCAGCTGCCTCCTTGTACACTCTCTCCATTCGTTTGCACTCTTTCTCAATTGAGTCCAGATCCTTTTCAATATTTTCGCACCCTTCTACTTCATTTTCCAGTACCTGGTACATGTTTCTCACGGTTGTAATGAATTTTGCCCTCACTTCATTATTTCGCAGTCTGTTGGTATCATATCTGGCACGCACGTTTTCTGTTCTCTTCACTACCTTCTTTAGCTTAACTTAATTGTGGTACACAGTAGGTAGTGGTTGCTTCCAACATCAGCTGACCTCAATACTTTAGTGTCTAGAACTGAGCTTCTAAATCTCATGTTAATCAACACATGGTCAATCTGATTAAAATTTCTCTCATATGGTGACAACCACGTGGCCTTGTGAATTCTCTTATGGGGAAATAGTGTTCCTGTGATCACAAGTTTGTTGAGATCGCACAAGCTGCATAGCCGTTCTCCGTTATCATTTCTTGTGCCCAATCCATAGTTACCCATTACCCTATCGTATTAGTTATTCTGGTCTCAAACTTTTGCATTCATATCGCCTGTGACAACCAGCATGTCATGTTTGTGTATCTGATCCAACACACTCTGAAATGTTGTATGTAATTCATCTTTTGTTACATCATCTGCAGTTTCAGTGGGTGCATTGACATGGACCATCGACCTCTTGATGTGTTTGGAGAAAAATCTGGCTTTGATGATTCTATTGCACACAGGTGTCCAGTCGATTAAAGCTCTAGCTGCTTCTTTTGACATCATAATTGCCACACACTCCCTATGACTGTCAACGTCTCTTCCCGAATACAGCACTGTTTCGCCACTTGCCAGTCGCATCTTTCCTTGTCCAGTCCAATGACTTTCGCTGATTCCTAATATTTGAATCTGCTTCGAATTCATCGCTTTCGCTACCTGGGCTATATTGCCACTCTGATATAATGTTCTGACATTCCAGTTTCTAGTTCTCATCTTCTCTTTTGTGTCCACTAGTGACCTAGTCGGCATAGGAGCGTCCTCTCGGCTTTGGCTCAGATGCGTTATATCTTCTCTCTCAGCGAGAGCTGCCACCGTGTCTCCAAGATTTAATACTTTTGCTCTGTTAAAGGTTTCTGTAGCAAGTATTTTTTTTTTACAGGGTGAGGTTGCTAGCCTCACGCCCAACCCTCCTCCTTTTACATCCGGGCTTGGGACTGGCATAGGCAAAGTTCAACTCAGGTACATATAACACTAATTTCGATAATAACCGATTTATTGTCATAACCATAGGGTTACAATATCGATGTAAGGGGACAAATGTTGAGGGTGGAGCAAGTTGGTTGCTTCTCGTAAACAGGTTGACTTTCTAAGCAGTACTGGTATTTATGCGCAATGATACGTACAAAAAGCTGTTTTGTTACATTTTTTTAAGTGTTGTGTTCCGTTCTAAGGTATGGAAGAATCCATTGCTTCCATTAAAATTTACTAATAAACTCATTCTGCAGCTAGACCGACCAGTGCAGTATTGAGGAGGCTGGATCTTAATTGACCTCTCCACCTCCCCCTCTCCTTCCCTATTTCCCTCCCACCCACTCCGGTTAACATAGCTGACATAATATGCGAAAATGATACATGTGCTGCAATGTTTCTTTTTCCTTCAAGTTTCATAGATGCCACTAATTATTATCATGATGAAAATTGCAACTTTTGTCAGACGAAAGAGTATTTTAACGATCATCAAGACAACCAGAAATATGCTTACATTCCACAAGGAGCTTCAACATTATGTGTTATGATAGTTAAATCTAATGCAGAATGCAATGGAATGACATATCGTGATATGTTGACAAAGTGCTTCAAGTAGTCAAATCTCTAACTTAGATGAAATGTACTATAATACACTTCTAGGTTGTTACACCTTCGTCACACATCCAAAATGTGTTATTTAAACAGCTGCTGTTTAACAGTCATGCTGTTGATTGAGGTTACAAATATCGATTAAGTCTTCTGACTGTCATTGAACTGTACAGGTTCAGGGAATCGGGGCATTATTATTACCTTACAAAGAAAACTCGTTTCTCTTACAGTAGTCTTTGCAATGTTTGTGTAACTTCACGAGGCAATAGAAATATCTATATTTGGAAATTTGAGTGATTTCAGAGACGCAGTAACAAACGCTGATTTCCGTTATAAAATAAACAAATGAAATTGAATCGTTTATTAGTTACATTTTGCGAAAATGATTTCTCTTTTCATCTTTTTCAGAATCCCGTAAGTCAACTATCAACGGCTACCGGAAAATAAAACAGGTTGGAGAAGGTGCTTTTGGAAAAACCTATCATGTAACTAAAGACGGTAAAGATTACGCGTTGAAAAAGCTAAAACCATTTCAGGTAAACCGCCTCTACTTATCCCATTTCTTCCTATTTGATGGTATAAGGATTAAGGCCCGTTAATAGGGCGCTGTAAATAATAAATGATAGGGTGTACCTTGAGGTAGAACAATAATAACATTAAAGCATTGAAGAAATGTACATTTGTATTCAAAATTTTCTTAGTATTTTCCTGTTTACATATCTGGAATAGAAAAAATAAAATGTTGGAAAATGCTGTAAAATACGGCCTAAGCTTGTCGATTTTTTAAACAACAAATTGATCATTTCGCGAAAAGCGTTATAATGATTGTGTGATCAACATCGACTTGTGACGTAATTATGATGCTAAAATGCACTGAGCTCCGTTTATTGTACTGCGATAAAGTCAATGTAGCACCGTAACTAGCCGGAAAGGGACAATATTTATCAATTTAGGTCATGACCACTGCGTCCTAATTTAAACTAAGAAATAACAGTTATGCGGATTTACATTTCACCTGCAGCTCCGTGCTGAACAGGGCAGAACAATCTGAAGATCATCATAGTGACTTCACTCAATGATATTTGTGATGTTCAAGGTCCTTGCAGTGTTCGCGAAATCGTATTAATTACGGAGACGAAAATCGATGTCTTAATTCCCCTATATCTTATAGCTTCCCGGTGTGCACATTTGATAGTTTATAAAAGTACATTATTTGTAAAATATAAACTACACTCTGCAGTGTAAAATTTGAGGTTTGTCTGTTATGATTGTTCTACTTTAGAAGAAAGGCAGCCAGCGATGCTGATACAGTAAGATGCAGTACTTGAATTCTGAATTAAAACATAAACAAGCTGTTGAGTGGACTGATTGGGCCTAGGTTTACAGAGATGTATGTATCTTTGCAGTGTTACCGAAATAAAACAATTATTTTATGTTACGTCCATACATTAATTTATGAAGATTCCCAAGATGATGAAGATATGTTTACTTGTTTGTGGTTTTTGACATAATATCATATTTGTTCCTATTTCTGATGATGCTTCCTTGCGATAAGATGACAGAAGCAGTGGCAATCGAAACAATAAAAGAAGTAAGAAAGTTTTTTAGTCATTACAATGCCATTAATGATACATATTAGCATGATATAAGTTGTTACAGTATAAACGTAAGTAATATTAGATGAAAATGAACTAAAACTGAATAATACAAGATCGATAGGAAGGCACGTGTAATGTCGTCAACAGTTCGTGCCAATTACGTATACTATAGCTTGCTTTTAGGGTAATACTAATGAATTGGTAGGTCATTGTCATTTTCACCTCCACCGCCACCGTCATCGTCATCATCTTACTTAAATTACAGTTTGTGATGGTTTCCTGAACTATGTTATAAGAAACGCTGAATGTTTTCATCAGGGTTCGACTGATCGCTATGTAAGAATCAATAGGCTTGATAAACAATGGAAATAATAGACAAGAGAATCTTTACTTTAGTTTATCATACGTGGTTCTTTGGGAAAGTGGTCTGTAAAATGTAAAAATATAACTTTCGTTATTTCTATCGTCAGATCACTATTCTGAGGAGTTTGAAACATGGCAACGTAGTATCTTACGTAGAATCCTTCAGAGTCGGTGAGCTTTTATCGACATAACTAGCATTATGTGCACTGGAACAGGGACGTAGCCAGGGGGAGTAGGGGGAGCGACTGATCCCCCCTTTCAGTGTCGAAAAAATGTTAAAAACTGTTGCTTTTGGCATGGTATTTTGTCAGTGCTCTTTTGATCTTGAATACTCGTCAGCTCCGTTAACTCGATTGTAATCGTAGTATCATTCAGGCCTACTGATTCAGCTACATATTTTGGCAGATGCAATTAGCTAAATTTAGCCTATAGCCTATTACAAGCCTACAGTTGGCCTCTGCGTAAAAAAATACATATAGCCTACCTAACCGCACACGATGGAAAGTCACAAACCGTAGCATATGCACAACGACGACGACAACGTGCGTTCTCATCCTTTCTATGATTCGTCATAAGTTGTTGCACAAACAACATGTTATGAAGCTAAGCTAGCAATCGTACGTGATACGCGCTTCCTATCAATAGTTATTACACTGCTGAATATAAAAGTGTATTGTACATCAGTTAAGTACGTCAAATGTATTTAAGTCCAGGCATTGGACAATAAACAATAATCATCCTACTGTAAAAACTGTAAAAATGCACTATATGTTTGTCTTTCTGTCTGATATACAATGTAAAAGATCGAACATGTAAAAGATCGTCGAATAATTCAACTCGGAAACAAAATCTGCTGATAATATGATATGATATGATATGATAATGCACCAGATCGCATTTAAGGACCTTCAATTGTTCACAAATGTCCCCCTCCCCTTAGACCCTCCCCCATATCAATTGCAAAATGTGCTTCCCACGTTGCAAATTCCTGGCTACGTCGCTGCACTGGGATACCTATCACAAAACAAAAGCTAGCTCTTACTTCATATATTTCTTAGTCAATTACCTTTTAATTAGCCTAGTTAGTGGATAAAACTACATTCACCGAAGGGTTCTGGAAAACTGACGCTGACATGCGAATTAAATTAGGAGATTAACACACGTCAGTCTGCCCATGTCACTCTACTGTATAGATCTATACACCAAATTTTCATTAATATTATATATATAACAACACACTTTCCCAAGCGTTTTAGCATCGTCAGTCTGTATAAAAGTAGTTAATGTTGTGAAAATTTACACCACGAACACAATCAACTTTATTTCATAAAATTACCAACTGACTTACAACAAAGAAAGTAAAACTTCGAACGTATCATATCCATGATTTGTCAATGTAATTCTTTTGTCTATCTTGTAGGGTTGAACAAACTGTGTATTGTGATGGAATACTGCGAAATGGGTACGGTTTTTTTCTTCTAAATTATCTGTGTTCCAGAAGAACGGTTTTAAGCTATTATATTATTAGTCGGAAAATACTGTCATTTACATTGGAAATCCAAATTGACTTTTATGTGAATAAGGCTCAAATATTGCAAAAAATAATCAAGATAAATATCATGAATTAAGAACTTATTATGTTTACTGACAAATGCTGAAGTCTCTACTAGAAAGAATTCATACTATATATTATTTATGTAGGCATTTCTAGTTCTGCCTTTCTTAATTCTATTAGGAATGTACTCGATATTTTGTTAGAAGTTGTGTTTGGGTACACGCGCATATTAGCCTATATGTGAAATTAACAAAAAACACAAACAATATCGTGAATATAAAGATAATCTGTATATGCTGTTATATCAAAATGGGCATAATAATCTACCATGCTACTTTTGAGATGATTTAACAGTTATCTATTATTACAGGAAATCTTGGTATGCTGATAGATTCTCGAGACCCAAGTGTTGCTGATGAAAGATCCATCGTAGGTGTAATGACACAGTTATGCTGCGGCATGGAGTATATTCACAGTAAGAAAGTGATACACAGGGACATTAAACCCACGGTGAGTTGACATCTGACAGATGAAAGAAGTTAGTCTGGTCTGGTAACAGATGTGATTTCTACCATGCAATGCACCGTGCTAATGGTTAAGTTTTATCATAGCCACATTGCATTATTCTATTACTGCAAGACACATACTTGAACTTAAACAGTAATTACAGATAAAAATGCTCCAATTTTTACACAGGGTGTAGTTTACATTTTACAAATAATGTACTTTTGTAAATGATCAAATAGCACACCGGGAAGTTATAAAAAATGGGGAATTAAAGTTTCGATTTTCGTCTCCGTAATTGATACAAATTGATACAAAGTTAGGAATTGCAAACACTGCAACGACCTTGAAGATCACCCAGGTCAGTGGATGACGTCACTATGATGATCTTCAGATTGTAGTGCACTCTTCAGCACGGAGCTGCACGTGAATTTTATGTCCGCATATAACTGCCAGTTTAGTTTGATTTAGGAGCAATGTTCATGACCTAAATAGATAATTAATGGCATTGCGTGTCTTGATAATATCACCACGTATGTAAAAGTTGTGTATCATTTTGTAACGAGTTCTCCTCCACGAGGTCTCCTATTATTTCACCCAGCATGCAAAATCCTAAACTTGAAGGTGGAGGTGGAGGTGGTGCCGACTGCGGGGCGGTGGCGACGGCGGCGACGAGGGCGAGGGCGACAACGACCATGAACATAACCACGACGATGACGACGATGACGACAATTAATAGTATTATGATTATGTGTATAATGATTATGGTTATGGTTATTATGATGATAATGAAAATGACAATGACGACCACGACGACTACGACCACGACAATTATTACTATCAATATTATTATATAATTAGGGTTATTATTATTTATTAAAAATGCCAAAATCACATGAAACAAAGAAGAAACCCTTTCATACACTAGAAGAGTCAGAAGTAAACTTTCCTTGTTTCGTATTTCAAGAAATCCAAAGAAAGGTCACATTGAGCTTGATAGAAAACCAGCATTTGAACACACCCGTGTAGTCTATAACGCTAACATATTTCTCCCTACAATGGAGCCCAATTACGTTTGTTTATATGCTATCGTCATGGTTTCGGCTTCAAGATCAATCTTGCTAGCCCAACTTTACAGGCTGACTCTTGTGGCAATGTGTGTGCGATACAATAAGCAATTAATCCATGCCATTAGTGAGCAATTAATCCGTGCTTTTGTTACATCCCGCCTTGATTTCTGTAATTCTATTTTCATTAGCCTTCCAAAAAGTCTGGTAATTCGTTTGCAAAAAATTCAAAACTGGGCTGCCAAACTTATCTTCAAGCAAACTAAGTTTACACATGTTACCCCTCTTCTTAAAGCATTACACTGGCTTCCA
>JAIPMN010213432.1:0-10706 GCA_020650975.1 Apostichopus californicus
ATATATATATATATATATATTATGTAGCTCTCCTCCTATCCGAACCCTCCCACATCTCTCTATCTCCGTCTCCTCGTAAATGCTCCCTCCTGTCTATCACCACAACTCTCTATAAGAATCTACTATTATTTGTTTTCATAATTAATATTCTATATTAATTACTCAAATAAATCATATCATTGTTATATTTAGAACAATGTCTTTTGATGATAAACTTAAAAGTATGGCTTCCATGTCATCAAAGTTATTGCACTCGTCATACGTTACTGTTTCCCAACTGTTTACGTATATTGCACCAATGAAACCTAACCCCTCTATGTTTCCCTTTTCAAATCGACAATATTTTTACACTCCAATTTACTCTGAGCCATGAAATTGAAAGAAATCAAAGACCCAATCAACTTACTGAACAAAGGTTTTACGTGTATTAACCAGGGAGTTTGCATTTCCATGCTTAAATCAATGCTAAAACTAATAGTTTGTTTTGTTTTCCGTCAGATTCCCATCACCAGTGTATGCCTTAACAAATCTTTCAAGGAGTGTGAGGAAGATGCTATTGTACTTCACTCTGGACTCAGATTGAAACAATTGTTGACGGTAGAGAAGATACACATAGAGACAGGTCAAGTAAATAAGGAGCCCAGAATACTAACAGAGGAAGACGTTACGATGATATTCCGTTATGGGCTACGTTCTGAACATTTAAAGGACCTGTCGTGAGTATAATGTAATAGGTGACGATTTCCCAGTTCTGAATGTTCAAACGTGACAACATAATTGATAGCAAACAAAACGTTAGAATAATTTAGCTTTCAGTTCATGTTTTCAACAAATATATTTATAATATTATCGGTAATTACTGCTGAAGTTTCATGTATTTGTACTAGTCTAAACTTATATTAAAGAGATCATGACACGGGCATATGCCAATCATTGAAATGAAATATTTGGACAATTTGATAGACAAATATATAATTTTTTTGTTAAAAAAAACGTTATTTTCGTGTAGAAAATATCAAATGAAAAAAATAACGTCCCACCGTTGCTCGAAAAATAAGCAGTTTAACCTTCAGACTCGATGACGTCATTGCATGAACGATTGTTTACTATGACAAGCACTGTCTGTACACGGCGTGGGGACGCGGTACATAAGCATATACGTTCCGAGGTAAACAAGTGCTAGTCTCTACGAAACTGAATTTTGTTTAGTTCAACTCCCTGGTTATACCTATTTTTCGAGCCAAAATACCGGTTCGGTGTGTAGTTGGTGGTTGCAGCAACACCAAAAGGACAGGAATCAGTCTTCATCGATTTCCGAAAGATTCGAAAATCCGTAGAATATGGACTCAGTTTGTGTGCAACACTCGGTCTGATTTTGCGTGCTCAGACTTTAGCTATATATGCAGTGACCATTTTGAACCAGATTGTTTCGATTCAATGCATGAATTAAAGGCACGATTTGGACTTGGCGGGAGTAGGGGTAGGGTACTCTTGCCCGGAAAGTACCCCATAATCAAACGGAAACAAACGACCGATCTCGGGGAGCCTTCCGTCAGCAATACAAGTAGTAGTACTAGGCCTAAGCTTGACGTTAAGCATATACCTACAGCAAGTCAAGTCGGTAAGAGTAGTGAGCCTAATGTTACCGAGAGAGAATCGGACTCGGGCATACATGCTAGAGCTGGACCAAGCCAACCAAAGAAAATACGTTTAGCATCAGAAAGGAGGGCCAGAAAACAGGTAAGTGTAAAAGCCAAAGATATTTTGTTACATTGATTTAATCTGACATTGGGCCAAGTACTGCCGTATGTAACTTACAACTAGTAAGGCAGGATTCCGGGCAATTCCTAGCTCTAGGCCTATTCCCAATTATGACATACTTTTTCAGTTTGGGACATTTTTTTGTGATCACTGTGAGGCCATTTAATCAATAACGCCAGCGATCACTAACAAAAATGCATAAAGAAGAGGAAAGGAAACAGTAAATGACTGTCAAGATAAAAATAGGTCATGCTTGAAGTTGAAACAGAACATACAATTGTTAACTAGGCTTTTCCGGCCCTAAAAAGGCTTTTCCATTTTTTAGTGTATTATGCAATACAAAATACAATAAAAAGTGTCAAGATAGTATCGTGTTGTGGTGCAGGAAATTTGACACCAAAAACACTGAATACACCGGGGTGCTTCGTATAACTTTTATTTCCTCTTATTTACCTATTGAGAAGAATGATATTGGTTGTGATTAAGATAAACATTTGTTGTATTACTTCTCTCTACCAGGTAATTGAAGAAATACTTCAAGCAGCAGATGATTTGCCTGAATTGGAGGAGCCTGAAAATCCACATCAGTCTGTGGAGGTTTCTGGGGACTTGCTTTTGTTGATTACAGATGATTGAAACCAATAGTAAGCTTGTATGATACTGGTTCATATTTTCATAATTAAACAGTGTAAATAAAGTGGTTCTTTGGACCCACTCTTTACAATTCTACAAAAATGGGTATTACAATCTGTATTCATTTAACAGTGACATTAAGCTACTAGCTATGAGTTTATTCCTAATTTCATGTAGAGCATGGCACTTAACAAAAGCCGGACAATATAAATATATCTCAATGTTAAATGGCAACTGAGAACATGAATATCTCACAAAATATATTTCTTGTCTTGCATGTTGTTGGTGGTAATTTGGTATAATTTATTTCATCTTATTTATTATTTTTTGTTTCTGTAGGTTTCTGCACTCTCAGTATCGTGCCAGACTAAGGATGTCACTTTGCCGAAGAGAGTCTACAGACGCTCCAAGAAAGTGCAAGCTAGTTTACGGATGAAAACAAAAGGTAACTGCAAACAAATATATGTTCACATTCATCTATAACCATGGCAAAGAACCATTACAGTATCAAATGCATCTTTTTAGGAGTTATTTTTTTCATTTTGTGTATTAAAGAAAAATCTAAGATCACATGTTTTCTTGAGCTTAACCTTCTAAACCCAAAAAAAATGCATATGAGCAACTGCTAAGCTATATAATTTTGCAAACATCACAAACTTTAATTAAAGTGGACATATTACTTAATCATTATAAACCATTTTCTTCTTGTTATATGGAAATGAGGTATTGGCTAAGGGATTTTTCAATTGAGGGGGGAAATGTTATTGTCACAGTAGTATAGTTACTGACCTTACACATTTTGTATTTGTTTTCAGAAACCCAAACTTTGGAATCTGCTCTGCTGGGTATGACAGGAGTACAGTACGAGAATACTTCAGTACAGTGTTCCCTTTTGAAGCCACCGCCATCATCATCACCAATAAAGACATATATGTCTTCTTCAGATGAGTCTGAACCTGAGGTACAACATGTGTTAGCCGAGTACAAACCGCAAGAACCCAACTTATCAAGTGATAGTGAATTTGAGAGGTATTTCTAAACTTTTCTTTGAATAATGACAATGCATTTGAATTGGTGTTGTCATTGGGGAGGTTACACCAACAATGTGTTAACTAGACACATCTATAGACCCTTTATCATTTGGTGTAAAAAAAAAATAAACCATCTTTTGACTAACATGTTCTCCATTTTTAAAGTACTGTTCCATCTGGTATATGAAAAAAAAAGTCACAATAACTATTCCATAACATATTTGTTTACTTTGTATTTTTCAGTGATGGTGAGACAACTGCAATATGGGCCGAGGAAAAATACCTTGTATTTAGGAGCTGCCTGCTCAGTCTGTTTGCTGTGTGTTTGAAATGCACAGAGCCATCAGTTGGCGTAGTGAAGAGTATGATTGGTTCAATGGTCATCGTGGTTCAGAAATGCCTGTCGTGCAACTTTCAAAGAACATGGCACAGTCAGCCTTTCATAAAAGACATGCCAACTGGGAACCTGTGTATTTCATCGTGTGTGCTCTTTGGGGGTGCAAGTCCAACCAAAACACTGAGAGTATTCAAACACATGCGAATGAGTTCCATCTCAGAGCGGACTTTCTATCGCCACCAAGAATTCTTATTGCAACCTGCAATCGTTAATGTTTGGGAGAGGCAACAGGCAGAAATCATGGTATTGTTAGATGAGAAAAAACAGCCACTTGTTCTTGGTGGAGATGGCAGGGCAGACAGTCCTGGACATACTGCCAAGTTTGGCAGCTACTGCCTTATGGAGTTGAAGACTGGGAAAGTTATAGACATCCAGCTTGTCCAGGTGAGAATTGAAGTATATTCCTTTTCTTTTCAAATTTGAAAGCATAACTGACCTGTATCACATCATTATTCTTATTCTATGCCAGAGTTGTAATATGAAAATATAACAGTGACTGGAGTCACAAACATTAAATGTAGGGATTGTTGAGCATTTAATTATTTATTACTTCCTATATCATACATAGCAGAATAGGGCAATTTTAATCTTTCTAAAATTATCTAAAGCTATAGTAAGGTGCTTTTTATTTCTTTAAATTTCTTTACACAGAAAAATGAGGTCAACAATAGCAATGCCATGGAGTTAGAAGGCTTGAAACGGTCCTTTAATTGGCTTCAGGGTGTTAAAGCTGAGCCGGGCTCAACCATCAAAATACAAGCTCTGGTAACAGACAGGCACAACCAGGTCCAGAAGTGGGTTAGAGAACAGCTGCCAGAAATAAAGCACTACTATGACGTTTGGCATATAAGCAAATGTAAGTAAGCAGGAACAGCACTATCGGGATTGTGTGATGTGTGAAACTTGTGTGAATGAAGCTGATGCCTTTTGTGTTTTTGTGATACTAACCTGACTTGAATTGCAAGTTACAAAGTTTCTTCTCAGCGGTAAAATAAGCGCAAGAAATATTTTTAAAGTTGTGCTCCTCCTTTTCTCCATGGCACTGTTTCTAGAAAAAAGCACCTGACAAGAAAAGACAAGGCGGTACTGCTAATATCTCCTGAGATTCATTTCTTTGAAATTATTTTCAATCATACAAAGCTTCTTTCTATCTGTTTCAGCTGTGAAAAAGAAGCTGACAGCTAAGAAGAAGGGTTGCGACCAAGTAAACAGCTGGATACGAAGTATCATCAACCACATATATTGGTGTGCTGCATCAACCCCAGATGGAGACCAGACATTAATTTTGGACAAGTTCAAGTCCATCACAAATCATGTGCAGAATATACATAGTGGGCATAAAGGAGAACTTTTTAAGGAGTGTGCACATGATGAGCTAGCAGCAGATCAGCAAAAGGATTGGCTCAAACCAGGTACTTATGTTACATTAATGTCTTTCTTTCCTTATAATTTGAAAAAAATCAAGTCAGTATTGATGATACAGAAATATCTATCAACATTTTGACAGGAACGAAGGCATGTGAACTGTTGGTAGAGACTCTTCAGAAGACGCACTTGCACAATGGCGTAAATAAGAAGTTGTCTCCCATTAAACAGACGTCTTCCATAGAAGCATTCCATGCTCTCCTCAACTTCTTTGCACCGAAGACAACTGTTTTCTCCTATGGAGGAATGATCTCTAGGTAAGACAAACTAATCTATCTTATACAAACGAAGCCATAGTTGTCATAATATTTGAAAAACCTACTTTGAAAGAAATTTCATATCAGTGACTTGTTTTCACCCTATTAAAAAACATTACTCTTTCTCAAATTGCTTTGAAATAAACCTGAAAGAAATATATTGTGAGATATTTATGTTCTTGATTTCCATGTAAAATTGCTATAATTTTTTCTTCAGACTTTTCCTAAGTGCAATGCACTACAATGAAAATGGAAACAGGGAGAAGGCTGTAAACAGGAAAGGAGACGCCATCTTGGCAATTGACTTTCCTCGAGCAAAGCAAGGTGACTACACATTAAGAATGAGATGTATTCCTCCTACATTCAGTAAGTAACACATTTTCAACTTATCGTCTCTATATGTCCCATTAGCTACACCAATGTGCCTCCCAGACTTGGAGTAGATGTCAACTATTTATGTACGAAGTTTGCCAAATATGTATTGCATAAGTATTTCTTGTTTTTCTTTGAAGAATATGTTGACGAGTTGCTGCAGGAACTTACTCAGATTGCTTCGATAAATAAAGCTGCACGGGACAAAGCTCTCAGAAAAGAATCTGATATTCTGTCCAAGTCACCACCCCCTTTAACAGCAGGTGTCAACAAACCAACTAAGGAAGATGCTCTAGAGAGGCAGAAGTCCAGGTCTAAGAAAACCAGTCAACAGTAGGGAAGGGTTGTTGATATGCATTTTTCTTTTCTACTTTAAATGTAAACTTCATTATTCAGTTGCATATAAATTTTCATAAGGTCACAGTACTTCACAAGCAAGATACTGCCTGTGTAACCAGAGCAATACCTAGTTAATGATTTGTTGTTGTTTATGTTAATCACTTTCCTATTTTTGTTTTTATTTATTTGATCTTTTCCTTTCATTTTCTTACTTTGTTTTATTCATTAGATGATGACTAAGAATTACATTGGTAGATTGATGATTTCCCAAATTTTCACTTTTATTGCTAACTACTACAGGGCAACAATTTGTGGTCAGGTGGCTCTGTGTGACATGTCTCTTTAAAAACCCGTTTAAAAGTAAGTAGGCTTGACGTTTCGATCCTAGCAGGATCTTCTTCTTGTTTTAGCCTTTGAAGAAGATCCTGGCTAGGATCGAAACGTCAGGCCTACTTACTTTTACACATTCTCTTACACAGGCTCTCTAGTGGATAAGCAGTTTGCTAACAGTTTTATTTATTTTTTCTTTAAAAACCTGTCTTTAAAAATGATTTATGAATATTCAATGAATCAACCTTTGTGTTTGATTGGTTTAAGGTGGTCATGCATGAGTTTCCATACACTAAAATATGGTATGTATTCTTGCAAATATGGGATGTATTCTTATAATTATGGGATGTATGTTAGGGATTATGGGATGGAATGAATAGGGTATGATAGTAGGGGACAAATTTAAGGGAAGATACTTAAAGCCAAATTTGTATAGTAAGAGGAGAACAGAGGAAGGATAAGTTGAGATGGTTGTGCACAAGATCAACATAATTTCTTTTAATAACAACAGTGTTAGAGTAAAGAACCCGTATTTTCCTTTAAGTTCAGTGGATTTCTAATAAGACGTAATAGCTCTTCTTTAAGTGACCTTATTCCTTTTAATACACGATTCATGTGCATAGTTACCAATTATTTTGCCTTAATATGTTTATGTTTTGTGTGCGCGTTTCGCCATTTCAAGTTGTCCCCACGTTCTCAGAGTAAACCGACCATACCCTCATGGGAATGTGCCACTTTTAATTTTCCCAAACCTAAAAATATAGCTTTTCCTGGTCACTGTGCTTTTGGCCAACTACAGCTGCACATAGGTTTTTCAGCATCTAGTCTCAGGATTAATCTCTGTTTGGGATGTATTATGAAAATCACTTCATGAAACTCTTCTTGAAGATTAAAATGGGTTCTTTAGAAAGAGACTATTGCCATCACCAGAAATGTAACAAAGTTAGAAAAAAAGGATGTCTTATGTGTATGAATCAAATAAATCAAATAAAAAACATGACAAAGAAATCTCTTTTCTTCTCTATTATTTTCTTCTCTATTATTATTTGTGAGTTTCTTTCTCTACAAAGAAATGTTAACTTGCTTTCAATTCCATTGAGAATATAGTTTTTGTATAATAAACAGGCATGGGGTTTTCACCAATTAATTTGTATACAAATAAAATAACATGTGAATAATCCTTTCATGAGATCATTGTAAAGTTCATCTGAATCTGAATGCAATTTAAGCGATGCTTCACGCCGACGATATGTGTCCCTGTGTCGGCAAGTGTTAATTAGGAAAGTTCTAGGTACTTCAACCCCACATACTCAGCTGAAGGGAAGCACTCCCTTATCTTTGTGACTGCACATACAGGAATGGTCATAAGTTTTTTGCCAAGATACCCTCAACACCATCTGACTAGTTGCCTGTAAGCAACATATCTGTAACGCCTGTCAGAAAGGAAATAATAAAATGTAAGAAAATGCAGATAACCAAAAACTGAATCAAGCACATTGAATTGAATGTTTCCAATAGGCAAAGAACCGAAATCTGTATATAAGATTTGGAAGCAAAACAATACATTGTGAAAAAAAATTATCCAATATTGGGCTGGGCAATGGATTGAAAACTCAAAAGGGAGTTTTTTTCACCTTTTTACAGGATTTATTTCTAACTTCTTTGTAGAGTTTTTATCAAACACTCCCCCACAAAGGTGCAGACACTGAAGAGCGGGGAAATGACAAATTGTATCTGCACTAACATGTATGCAAATGCTATTCCCCTTTACAGGTAAAGGTAGGTACTGTATTCATTTGATGAGTCGGTCTTGCAAGCATGAGGCTCTGAGTTTACTTAATTGTCTGAGTCACCTGTGTTCTGTCCTTGCACAAACCACATTATATCCCCTGCGTCATTGAAACCAGGGATTAGCACCGACTTTACGCAAGGTAGAAAATATTGGGTGCAGAAATTTCCAGTATGAACCTAGCCAAGGCCTACTGTTAGATTAAATAATTCTGCATTGTCAAATTACTTGTAATATTTTACCTGAACTATTTTTCGTGTCCGTTTATTTCCTATCAAAATAATACTGCTTTGTCCTATGATAATTTCATTGAATATGCCTTAAGTTACATCAAACAGAACTTGTACGTGGTACGGTAGTAGCATTACTATATGTAGTACTAGTAGCCTCTAGTAGTTGCGCGAAATTAACGGAACGACTCGATTAGAGGTTTTCTTTTTTCATAAGAAACATATAAATGTGGAACATTTTAATCAAAATACATTAAATCATGTGCTGACCATTCATTGACGTCAATTTGGAGCCTATCAAGCTTCTTCTTCTTCATCATCGCTATTTTCGCTTTCATCAAAACTCAACGAAGAGCAGGACAGGCGCAATTCTTTTTCCTCTGAATTATCGTCGGAACTTTGAGAAATTTCTGATCAATTTTGTGCTTAATTATGTAATTGATTTCAAGTTGATGAAAACGCGTTAACACACACTACACAGTGAAACACCCAGTACACAATGATTTCAGCGTAGCGTCGTTCATGCAATGACGTCACGATGCTTATCTCTGCAAAATTTGTTTTTCTCACTTCCGGGTTCAGATTGCGTCATAGTTCGTTATTTCATTTGATATTTTCTACACGAAAATAACGTTTTTTTAACAAAAAAGTTATATATTTGTCTATCAAATTGTCCAAATATTTCATTTCAATGATTGACATATGCCCGTGTCATGACCTCTTTAAGTGGAAGGTCACTTTTATATCGCAATAAAACGTAATAGGTAATATTATGTATTATTCGCTCCCATTAACTGTGTTAAACCTAATATTAGACTATTCCTTTTGATTCCTTTAAGACGACGTAGAACTATAAACATGATGTTGACATCTTTGTAATTATAAATGGGATAGGCTTCGTGTCTGTAAATGACCATCAAGGTTGTAAGCACACGCGATACTGCAGTGTCTAATGTATGTATGCATATTAAACTGTATCTTTCCATATTTGAAATATATAAATGATCATTATGATGAGAAGTACTAATCGGTCATTCATCTGTTCTAGATAATCCAAAAGAACTTATTTTTTGAGATCTATAAACTACAGACTGCCGTTATCTGCAAAGATATTTGTTGAATGACTAACATTTCTTACTAACCCAATGTTTATACTAATTCTCGTAATATCGTACGAGGTAGAATTTAAGCACCAGCATGATGTGTCTATGATATACTGTCATACTGTGTATCTTAAAATAAAAATAAAAAAACAGACGAATGTGAGCTTCCTCGTGGGAAAAAATGACAAAGTAGATACTGAACACATTTTGAAAATATCTGAAAAATACATTTTCCTCTAGTCGTAGTGATGTTTGCAGGGAACAGCGGAAAGAACGTTCGTGTATACAATTGTAGAGTACAAGCAATATCCTCTGCGTTTCTAATCATGTTGGCAGGCATAGAGCTACTTGCTTGCACATTCTTGCTTGTTTTTCACCTTCCTTCTGTAATTTGGGAGAACATGTTTAATACATAAAAAAATGCATTACAATTACATACAAAGCCATTCGTTGAACCGCTTATATTTATTTGCTAACGGCGTGATTTGATTGAAGTATGCCATATTGAACAAGTAAGAAACAAAGCACCATGATCGTGTTTTCATGGTGCTACTGTCATACTGAAGGGTAGTTTATGTGTTGTCATTATCATGCAATGCACCCTCCATGTGAATATGACGCAAGGTGAAAAAAGTACAGTACAAGTCCAGTGTACACTCCGCATAATTTCGGAAAATATGTCCTTCGCAGAAGCATCGACGTATCAAATAAAGACATGTGTTAGATATGTGTTCTCTGATCACTTGAGACCGACATAACTTTATACGCATCGCAATATAATGAGGTTGACATAGCTTCATTAACGTGTAATTTTTAATAGATCGAGCAAGGGGCAAAAGCAGATCGACGGAGCTGAATTAATTTCAAAGATGTCAGACGGATGGTTCCCGGACAACTCCCTCCTGGACGATCCCCCCCCCCGGACAACTACCCCCGGACGATTCCCCCTCGGACAATTCCCACCCGGACAATTGCCAACCCTGACAATTGCCCCCCGGACAATTCCCACCCGGACAATTGCCAACCCTGACAATTGCCC
>JAIPMN010213447.1:0-12820 GCA_020650975.1 Apostichopus californicus
AAATACCAATTGACATTCTCTATTATATCATATGATTTGTAATTATAACAAGAATATATGTTTTTGTTTTGTTATTGCAAAGGGAAATTTATTTACAAGACCTACGTCTTTCGCCAATGAGAAATGTCAGTGATTCGGTCTAGTTCAAATGGTATATCTCAGGCGGGATCATATCCGAGTCGGATATAACGTTTACACTTCCTTATAGCTATTAAGCATCTGACCGATAAAACTCCATCCCTGTCTTTCGGGCAAGATAAGATCACATTCAGAGGTCGAAATCACAAAACGCATTCGGAACTTTTAAGGGATCAAGGTGACCGGAGACCATTATGAGACGCCCAGTTTGGCGTTAGTGCGCGAATTAAATTCCATATGGGTGTGGTCTTTAATACCACTGGTAGATGTGAAATCACTCATTTGGGAGCCTTCTTATCATATTTTCTTCTGTTCTCTTTTCTGTGAGTTTATTATTAATTTTCTACTCGTCAATATCCTCAACCCTTTCCTAACTATATTAACAATATAACATTTATATAACCATTTAAGAGAAGATATTTTGAGAGGAAACGTCAACATTAGCCATAGTGTTATAAAACTACGGAAATTAATTTAATCTGTATGAGCTAAGGGATATGTTTCTTTCCTCATGGAAAGCGAAATCAATCAATCAAATCAATGCTATAACTCTAAACTGCTCGGACTGAATGCATTGTGTATACTGATTATGTGCCACAAGTGTCGGTATTTGTAATTTTCTTTCAATAATAGATTGGACTAACTTGACTATATTTTACCAAACATTTAAATTTAAGACCAAACTGTTCATGTTTGATATTGGGAAAGACTGTCACGTCGGTTAGCTCCAAAAGCAAACATCATGACTACTGTGAATAACAAAGATAGAGTAGACACTTTTCAAAAGAATAAATTTGCTATCTATAACTAACAAAAACAGAGATATAAGACGTTTTTCTTTAATTTTGAGGACTTCGCCCTTCCCCATTCTTTACTACAGAGCTTTATAGTAAAGCAGTAGCAGGCCACAGTACCGAATTGTAATTGATTCCATGAATATAACGTTAGCAACATGGTTGGACATGCACCAGTCGTATGTACTTCATTACTGAACATATTGAGACTATTATTTCTTATTCGACGAGCTCTGTAACGGATGCTATAAAATTACATTCGCATAACGGTATGAATTTTATTTAATTATCTGACATAATACCAGAGGAATATCGCCCTGTTCATTGATATGATAAGGGAAGGGAAACGGGGTCGGGACCCGATGTGAACTCACTGTCTATACAGCCTTGCTTTACATAGCAATTCATGTGACCTAAAGGTTTGAGTGTTTTCTAGACATCCAGTTCATTTGAAGATGACAGTAGAGCTAAGTGTTTTCATAATTTGATGGACACCGGAACAAGGTAAGCTTGCATTAAGATGGTGAACATTTGAGAAAATTAGTTATTTTAGATATGAAAGTAATGTTTCTCTTCTTTCGGATGGACCCTGCCTAATGTGTAACAAACATGTCACTGTGGAGACCGGCCACTGACAACGCACGTCTGAAACCTTAAACTTGTTTAACTGATATACCTTTTACAAGAAATCGTACATTATAAAGTGGTATGCTTAAAAGTGCAAAATTGTTTTAACCAAGATGTATCTTTGGCCCCAATCATTTGTTTTTTTACTATAGGCCCACAGACTGATGTCATTCTCAGTGCTTTACTATAGGCCTACATGGTGATATCAATCTCCGTGCTTCACTATAGGTTTACGTGGTGATGAGCCATACTTCACATACTAATTGTCGTATTCTTGTGACGTATTCCATGTTAGTATATAATATAAGGTCTACGTGTAGTCAAAGTGTGATTTCGTTCGTTCCCTTTGTATAGGTTGTATACGCTTCATTACTTAGACATTTCAAATATCTAATAGTTATACAGAATAAAAATATGCATAGTTACGTAATTAATTTAATCAAAGCTTCAGAACATGAAGCTTTTGTGACTGGTCACTCTTTCATATTTTTTGTTCAGAAAGTGCTGAGAACCGAGATAGGAAAAAACACAGTTCTAGCCCTTGTCTTTTCAGAATAGTTAAAGATATTGCCTATGCTCTATCGAACTGCTGGAGTCAGCTGGATTCTTTGGATTGCCAAAAAAGAGTGACAAATATTTTTTTCGGTATTAAAAAGCTTCTAATTCTTAGTTTATTTTGGTGGGAACAAAATGTTTGATATAACAGACAAAACCCCTGTAATTAAAACGTTACTATGATGTGCATTGTACTGGAAAAACGAAACATAATATTATGCATATTCCTAGGGAGGGGTCTCTTTGTCCTCCTGCATAATGCATACAAGATATATATTTATATTTCAACAGAATAGTTAAAACATTCTAGTTTCAAAACGTAGAAATATGTAGTACCATCTACCATCCAAACAGCCATTGTTTTAAACATGTCATAAAATGGAAGGTCAACCTAGGACGTTGACAAAATAACTTCAGCTCCTACAACAGGCTAAGGTATTCTCAGAAAACTGAAAAGATGCCCTCACCGTGATATAAATTCTGTAATGTGTTTTTGGCAAATTTCGTTCCGACTGTATAAACCCAATTGCGTCTCTAAAATAGGATAAATCCGATAGGAACAGTTGGCGGTTATAACGTTGTACCACATAACGCGCTTCGATATCAGCCTAAGCTGATATGCTATCGCAGTGAATATCCAAAACCGTGATTTATAATAGTTCTTTGCCTTAAGTGATGTTTTTTTCTTGTAAGAAGTATCATCGTTTAGTTGAAAAAAGGTATATGTTGAGTATATAACTCATCAAGCACACCAACCGGTGTTGACAGACTTTTCCGTAGATCAAATATAGTCAAATGTTTCTAAAACCATCCTAAGAAGAGTTCCGCAATATTCGCAAGTCCCTACATTCAGCCGAAGATCTGTTAAAATTCCAAGAATCGCCCATTTGAAAGTTCAATGATTCCGGTCTAGCTCAATTTGTATATCGCTTGCGGGATCAATCCGTGTCTAATGTTTGCACTATGTAGTGTAAACAGTATCCACTTAGCATCATACCGATTGAACTTCACCCGGGAAAGATGAAACCACGTTCAGGAGTCGTGATCATAAAGTAATGTCTGAAATCTTACGGGTTTAAGGTTACAGGAGCACTTATATCAAAACAACCAGTTCGGCGTTCGTGCGCGAATGACATTGTATAATGGGCATGGTGTTCTATACCACAGCTGATAGCTGTAAAATGATATGCTGAAATCACTCATATTGGCTTTTCTGTTTAACTTCCTATACATATCTTCTTCTGTTCTCTTTTCTGTTAGTTTGTTATCGATTCTCCACAATTCAATATCCCCAACTGTTTCCTTAACTATGTTGACTATATCAAATGTATAAGACTTGTAGAGAGAAGGGATTTTGAGAAGATACGTGAAATCTTACTGGAGGTCAAAAGTAGGCTTAGCGTTGTTAAACTACATAAGGTGGATATAAGTAAATATGTATAAGTTACACGAGTCGAAGGATAGTTACTTCCCTGAGGGAAGGCGCAACCACATTACTATACCCCCTGAACTGCCCGAAATTATTACATTCTGTATACTGATTATGTGCCACAAGTGTCAGTATTTGTATTCCTCTTTCAATAAGAGGTTAGACTCATATTTAACCTAAACTTAGGACCAAATTAGGACCAAACTGGTGACTTTTGAAATGGGCAAAAGACTATCACGTCGGTTAGCTACAAAAGCAAAACATCATGACCGTTGTGCATTTCAAACATGAAATGGACACTTTTCAAGACCAAAATCGTTATTTGTATAGCAATTGCAGGCCACAGTACCGAATAGTAACTGATTATGTAAATAAAATGTTAACAACATAGTTGGGCATTCATCAGTCGTATGTACTTCAGTACTGAACATATTGAGGCTATTATTTCTTATGCGACGAGCTCTTTAACGGATGCCTGCAAGTCATATTCGAATAACGGTACAACATTTATTTAAATTCTATTTACTTATAAAGAGTTTTTTTTTTTTGTACAATTGCGAACTGTGGGGCACAACGAAGGATCTTGATCGCAAAATTGACACTTTTCAAAGGAGAATACTTCGTAATATTCTCAACATTAGATGGACTAATAACAATTGCTTATCAAACGATGAGCTCAACAATGAAACCAACCAAACACCTTGGTCATCCATAGTCGCACATAAAAGATTGCGATTTTTCGGTCATGTAGCAAGACTCCAGGAGGACGCTCCAGCAAAGATTGCTTTAAGAGAAGCATTGAGACATACTGCTAAACCAGTAGGAAGGCCCGTGACTAACTTGCTTGGGAAAAAAAGTTGCAATTTAAGGACGTTAACATTTCGAGGAAGCAATAAACCTTGCAAAAGATCGTGATACGTGGCGGAGGTTAATCACTGAGCATGTCAGAAAGACGAGACTCAACTTACTACTACTACTTCGCCCTTCTTCTTCGCCATTCTTTGACACTGCGCTTTATAGTAGAGCAATAGCAGGACACAGTCCCGAATAGAAACTGAAGTTGTAAATAACATGTTAACAACATGGTTGGACATTCATCACTCGTATGTACTTCAGTACTGAACATATTGGGGCTATTATTTCTTATGCGACGAGCTCTGTAACGGATGCCATCAAGTTATATTCGCATAACGGTACAAATTTTATTTAACCATCTACCAGAGGAATATCGTCCTGTTCATTGATATGATAAGGGAAAGGAAACGAGGTCGTGACCCGATGTGAACTTACTGTATATACAGCCTTGCTTTACATAGCAATTAATGTGACCTTAAAGGTTTTTGTTAAGTTTTTTGGACATTCAGTTCATTTTGAGGATGACAGTAGAGCTCAGTATTTCCATAATTTGAAGGACACCGGAACGAGGTACGCTTGCATTAAGATGGTGAAAATTTAAGTTAATAAGTTATTTTAGATATGAAAGTAATATGTTTTTTTCTTTCGGCAGGGCCTTGCCTAATGTGTAACAAACTTGTAATCGTGGAGACCGGATACTGACAACGCACGTCTGAAACCTTAAACTTGTTTAATTGATATACTTTTTACAAGAAACCGTATATTATAAAGTGGTATGCTAAAAAAGTGCAAAATTGTGTTTTTTATTTTGATATTTTGTAATGATGTCATTCTCTGTGCTTTGATATAGGCCTACATGGTGATGCCAATCTCCGTGCTTTGCTATAGACTTTCATGGTGATGAGTCATACTTCACATACTACTTGACGTATTCTTGTGACGTATTCCATAGTAGTATATACTGCAAGGTCTACGTGTAGTCGAAGTTTGAATCGTTCGTTTACCAGTTGTATATGTTATGTACGCTTCATTACTTATAAATGTCAAAAATCTAATAGTTATACAAAATAAGTCTGTTTAGTTACGTTATTAAATTTAATCAAAGCTTCAGACCATGAAGCTTTTGTGACTGGTCACTCCTTCATAATTTTTTTAGAAACTGCTGGGAACCGAGTTAGGAAAAATTACATTTCTGGCCCTTGTTTTTCCATAATAGTTCAATATGTAGTCCTATGCTACCGGAGGCAGCTGGATTCTTACCAGTACCACTTAGCCACCAAACAGCCATTGTTTTAAACGTAATTTCATAAAATTGAAGGGAACCCAGGACGATATAAAACGAAGTGACAAAATAACTTCAGCTCCTACCACAGCCTAAGCTATTCTCAGAAAACTGAAAAGATGCCCTCACCCTGATATTATGAACGCCACGTCTTCGCAAGCTCCCGAAATGCCAACATCATTAAATGTTAAGAACACAATTTGCTGTAATTTTTAGGTTTTCCAATTCCGTTTCGACTGTATAAACCCAAATGCGTCTCTAAAATATGTTAAATCCGTTAAGATCGTTTGGCGGTTATTACGATGTACCACATAACGTGCTTCATTGTCTATCAGCCTAAGCTGATATCCTATCGCAGTTGTGTTACTATCCAAAACCGTGATTCATAATAGTTTTTATTTTTTCATTTTTTCTTTGCAACAAAGCGATGTTTTTTTTCATTTTAAGAAGCATCACCGTAAAACATCAAGCACACCAGCCAGTATTGACAGATTTTTCCGAATATTAAAATATAGTCAAATGTTTCTCAAACCGTCTTGAGTAGATTTTGAAACAATGCAAATCCGCAATCTCCGCAAGTCACCACACCCAGTCGATGATCCTTTTGGTTTCATCTCTTCATTGTATAAGTAGACTATATGCAGTGGTAAAATTTCAGAAACGCGGTTACCTATCTATGGCTACCGACGGGAAACAAAAATTAAAGTGCATACTGTTATATACGATATATTTTAACACCAGTATGTACAATAACGTGTTGAATACATACTGGTACAGCTATAGCTGTGTAGTTAAGACAAAGCTGCCAATTGGGCATGGACTTTGGAACTATTAAGGAGAGGCGGTCTGTTTGCACTTTGCTAAAATCAATATAATATATCAACCATATTCCAGCGGCTGCGGAGCATAGCAAATATTATCAGTATTGGCTTGCCTATACTAGTTTTGTCTCGATAGAGAGAGAGACAAACACGACATGAGAGCTTCAAAGGTTAAGTGATTTAGTTTCAGTTTCGTTATTGACTGTCCTCTGCCTGCTAATGTTCCTAAAGTGGCAAGCCTTTACCTTACATTGCAATAATTACGAACCCGTGGATCATAATCAGCAACCAAGCAAACCAGATACTAAGACCATACATGTTTCTTTTTATTGTCAACGAGGGGACTTGCAGCTTGTATATATTTATATAAAAAAGTCAACATATACATACTCTACATATTCTACATATTCATGTAAATATTTAATTACAATTGCATGTAAACCTGCATTTAATGTACATTTACATCTGTATCCAAACGTGTATTGTTCATAAAGGTATGCATACATACATACACATACATGCGCACATGCACGTATAAATATGTAAATGTACTTGCTGACCTAAACATTTACATTTGGGATCTACTGACACAAACCTCGAACCTATAACCATATGTATCGACCCTGCGGTGATGTTAATTAACTATTTTGACATGCGCAGTGTTGTTTGTTTGTATAGTCATATGCCCTTCGTATTTATATTGCCTTTTACCCATTGACGTTTGAATTGTTCTGGAATGTGTTCTTCCTAACAGTCACATCTGTGTACGCCATACACAACGATTACAGTGACTAATGTGTCATGCATTTCATGTAATTCGGTTTTTGCTTTTGTATGTTATAAAAAACTCAGCCCTCCCCATTTTTGATGCTGCCATTTTGTGCCTGTTATTTTGAGTTAAAACTTGTGATATGTATTGTTTTTCCAATAAACCTGTAGAATTATGCACAACCAACCACTTTTTCTTGTGTAGTGGGTTATTATCATTTTTATTATTATTATTTTGGTGGGGGATTACAGGAATATCTTCGGTATGTGTACTGCGTGTTGCACGTTGTGGTGAATACTTTACCCAAACACCCTGTTCTAGGGGCATGTTTTGCAGTGTACGTTCCAGTTGGTGGCTCACGGGAAAGGCATATGTTCAGAAAGACTTGACAAGAATTGCTGTATCCCGAAATGCCAGTAAGAGTTCGGGTGTAATCCTCTCTACTGGCTGTTCCACGAATATGTTACTGTCCGTCGTGGATTTATTGGACACATTACTAAACCTTGTACCAATGATTTTCATTTTCATTAAAAAACTTACCCTTTCAGATACTTTAAAAGATAGTAACATTTGAGACTTTTCCACTAGCTGCCAAAATTTACACAAAAGAAATTGATTTCACTGTTACCCATGTCCCAAACAGTTAAAATTGACGGCCAAATTCCACATATGCATACGTAAGTACCTTTAAAAAGATATGAAACCCGGAATCTTGATAAATGCCATTAGTAATTTAAGAAAATAAATTAAGTTATCAAACAGAGACGCAACATAGGTGATATGATTCAACTCTTGTTTCAAGGTTTACAGTCCAAGATTCTCACAATTCCCACAAAGTTGGCAAACAAAAATATGGTGTAAATTATAGTGTAAAAGTTTAAATTGGGTTTTATAACTAAGTCAGCTTGAAGTTACACTTTGGAACTATCACTCATTGGACTTTATGTTCAATGCTATTAACGCATTTCTTTGGAATGTTTCAAATAAACAAACCATCAAGTCAATATATCGAATCATTCCATCCACATACTAGTATAGTGGTTTCCTTAAAGGCAAATTGTTAATATTTCATTTCACAACACCTGAATGAGAGCTTACATGAGTTATCAGGTGAGGTTTACTTTTACAATACAAACATAAATATACATAAATTTATAACGTACAGTAGTCATGCATTAGTTAAACAGATACTAACGGAAATACAAACTTTCATTCATAATGATATGAAGCAAATGGTAGTTTGGCTGAAAATTTTTATGTTAGCATATTTGGTATTTTATGTAGCTAAAACAGAGTAGCTTTTAATTATTATTCTCCCAATGTAGATTAATCATTGCATATACTAAGTTACAAATTGTACCAAAAGTAATGACGGTTTAAAAATAAGTTTGTCTGACGTTTCGATCCTAGCAGGATCTTCTTCAAAGGCTAAATGACAGGTAACAGTAACAGAAGGTACAAAAACTCACACACAAGACTAAGGGGTCACATCACTTGCACAACCACTAATGTCATCTATCTGATCTCTTGTAGAGTTTGCGGCATCCAGTATGTTGGCGAAACCAAAACACCCTCAAGAAGCGATTCTCCAGTTAAATTCCTACCCCCTTCTCTAAATCCTCTCTTTGTCCCTCCACTGTGTATCTCTTAACTCTCCTCTTCCCCTGCTGGTGTCTTTCTTTATTCTCTCCATTCCTTGTCTACTAATCCCCTTACATCAATCTCTTTGTGTTCACCATGCTCATTAACCTCTCTGTGTTCTGTGCGGGTTTTTGTCCCTTCTGTTACTGTTACTTGTCATTTAGCCTTTGAAGAAAACCCTGCTAGGATCGAAACGTCAGGCCAACTTACGTTTACACATTCTCTTACACAGACTCTCTAGTGGATAAGCATCTTGCTAACAGTTTTATTTTATTTTTATTTCAAAAGTAATGACAACAGTATTATTGCAGGTCGAAGCCAACTTACCCGCAACTTTAACAATGTCTATTTATTTCCAATTAGAATTACTTTTCAGTGACAGACAACTATGATTAGAAAAGAAACTGGATGACATTTTGTTATCCAAATTTATTTAGAGATAAATAAATACAACAACAAATTTAAAATATTGTATTATAAAAATGTTGATAGTCATATCATATGTTATTATTTTTCAGTTTAACAGATAAGTTTAGCTGCCAGCAAATTCCAAATAATGCTAAAATAACGATATTAACAAGAAATCACACCAAATATCCACATATTATGTTATCATGTTTCATTTCTATTGTAACGCTAACTCAGTCTAAGATTCCGGGGGCGCCTAAATATTTCCTACTGAGGGCTGGTGGTGGTATGGAAACAAATGCGGCTTAGATGGTTGTGTGTTAGTAATGACGAGCCTTAAATCTCGTTATGACATGCAAAGAACATAATACATGATATGATAGAAACCTTATTGTCCATTTCAGGAAGCCAAAAACGAAATGATTTCCCATCGACAGTAAACATAAAACAGTAGTGAATACAAACAACTACGAGAATAAAACTAAATAAGCAGAACCAGAACAGTAACAGAAGCAGCACAGAGAGCAGCAAGTGACAGATCACACACTGTGGCCAGATCGCTTTGCACGCCAGTTAAACAAGTGTATTGCCTCAGGTAAGAAAAAATTACGGAACCTGGACGTTTGAGTATGTGGCACCTGTAATCGTATGCCGGATCTGTTGAACATGATAAGACTATGAAAAGGGTGTGTGTGATCTTCTTTTATATTATTTAGTTTCTTCATCAGACTCTCTTCATATATGGATGAGAGTGACGGAAGGCTTGAACCAATGCAGCGTTGAGCTAACTTCCGAACACGTTCTAGCTCTGCCCTGTACTTCTTCGGCATACTGCCAAAGAAACATATTATACTATACGTTAGAACACTTTGGATGATTGACTGGTAGAATAATTTCATGATCGTATAATGAACTCTGCATTGTTTTAATTTTCTAAAGAAATAAAGTCGTTGGCAGGCTTTACCCTTAACAGCTTTTGTGTGAACATTCCAATTAGATTTATTATCAATAAACGTTCCCAGGTACTTGTAGCTTTCTACCCTCTCAACTACTTTGCCATCGATTATGACATGATCATGAACATGATTGCCTTTCCTAAAATCAAACACTAGTTCCTTAGTTTTATTTATATTTAACATCAGACTGTTACTTTTACACCAACCAACAAACTTCTGTACTTCACTTACAAAGGCATAGCTGTAATTATTATAAAGAAGACCAGTCAGCACGGTATTATTATTTGATAATATTGCATTGGTCACTCGATATTTTACAACCATTTGTGTACAAGCAGAACAGAACTGGTAAGTGCACACATCCTTGGGGGCACCCGTACTAATGACACACTGGTCAGATCTGGATTCACCCATTCTAACCATCTGATGTATACAACGCATATATATAATTGAGGGCCCATAGTACGATGTTATAGTTCACTTGCATGTCTAACAGTTTTTGTAGTATAATATTGGTCTTAATAGTGTTAAATGCACTCGAAAAGTCAATGAAGATTGACCTCACAGACGTTTTGGGTTGTTCTAAGTGTGTCAAGACCCCATGCAAGTAAACAAGTATTGCGTCATCTACACCTCCTTTACTTTGGTAGGCAAACTGATTTTTATCTATAACAACACCCTTTTTCAGCTAGAAGAAAGTTAAGTACAAAGTACATAGATAAACGAGAAAAGAACGAGCGCTGAATATATTTCGTTGTATATTTCTATGATCAGACACGGTACAAACAATATATACATCGGCACCAAACCCTCAATGTTAATTAGAAAAACACGCTCTTAAACAAAAATGGTTACAAACGAGGTTTAAATACCGAAGTAGAGTTCTATGACGATACGTACAAAAGTGTATCAAATTCCGTGATAAAAAATACAAATAGACCATAATGGTCGGGCCAAGGCTGATACCGATCAAAACGATTTAGAACGGGAGCGAAGATTCATTCACAAGTCTTGAGATATGTACAGCTGAGCTGATGAACATACGTCACGTGAACTGTAATACTTACGTCACTGTCTACATGGAAAGCACATGTGATAAAAAACAGTGACATGTAGCCTAGATAAACAGAGGGAGACATACATGATGGCAACTGCATCACAATATAAGTGTCTGAAAACGAAAGTAAGCCTTATTGACGTCCAATACTTTAATAGTCAGTTGTAAGGCCTGAAATGTTTAAATAGTAAGTTCATCGAAAGACTTGTACACCGACTACTCACTGAACGTGCTAGCGTCGTTTGAGAACGAGCTCAAACTCTGAAAAGAATGGGTTCGAAATTGATCATATTTTTGTTGCTAATGTTTTGTAGATTAAACTGCAATTTCGGCGATGATTCGTTTTACTGTGCAAATATTAAGAGCCAAGTAACGTTTCATGGCTGTCAGGGAGAAGAATTTACAAGTCATTGGAAGTTCCGCACTAAGTTACTTTTCTTCGACAGTGTGTTGATTCAAGAGCAGTTTAACGATAGTATCTCGATCTTGGCAAATAATTCACTGCAAGTAAATCCTGTGTCTCCTTTACACGAGGGTATTTATGAATGTGTCAGTAACGCTTCTACAATAGCGAGGTACAACTTGGAGGTCAAAGGTATGTTAATCATTTTACTTTCACATAACGTTTCGCTTGAATGCTTAGCTTGAAAATAACTTGAACTAGGCAAACGAATCAAGCTAGAACTAGAACAACATAAATATACATACATATAAATCAAAATTTCACTGTAATAGTGAAATTGCCATATGTTATAATTGACTTTTAAATTTGTTACTGTCACTACACCATGTGATGCAGAAACGTTTAGTCCCCGAGTGTTTTTTAATAAATTACTTCCACTAACTTACACGCTTGTGTTCAAGCACGAGGAATTCGAAAACATAAAAAAAATAGTATATCTATGTATGCTATGTATTCTCTGTATTGGACTATAAAGTTCATATCTCAAATGTAACATTTAGAAACAAAAGTATTTTAAGCAAGAATTGCGTTTACAGGTGTTGATATTTCTCTGACTTGTTCAGAAAGATATATAGGAGAAAAAACAGTTGTATTACCATATTATACAGGATATATGCATCGACTAATATGTAAGTTTGATGCATCTTGTATATCTACACAAAGAAAATTAAGAGAGGATCATGGAAGCTAAGGTGATAAAATATCGTTATCAAATGAGACATATTTCGTTCGAAATGGATTATGGTTAAAGAAAATTTACCACGTGTACATTTAACGATTACAAAACTTTGAAACGAAATACGTCAAAATATAAATTTTTGGAACATCCTGTGTATCTACATATATTATCTCATTCTTTCTAATATATTGCTTTTATTGGAAGACTTATGATTCTAATTATTATTTAATGTCTCGAATGTTTCTGAAGTAGTGGTTTGTGATTTTAAAGACATGCATAAACTATCCGTACACATATTTCAATAAACATATTCTTATTCAAAGTTGGCCATAGTAAATAAAGGCTA
>JAIPMN010213545.1:0-10008 GCA_020650975.1 Apostichopus californicus
CAAACAAGCTTGAGATCTTTACAGGTGGCGACCAACAGCTGCAGAAGCACATGCAATCTCTGGTTACATTGATCGGAGGATGAGAGTAAGTGTAAATTAATAATACCACATATTATATATTATATAACTAGTACCGGTACTACTTTGCAGGATGCACAGTGCTTACTTTGATGAAATTCAGTACGTAGTCTTTTAACATAGTCTTTCAGGTCTTTTGAGGCCTAAGAGAGCCCCTCCCTATTGCGTGTTTAATTACCACATGAACAGTCGAACAGTCGTTCAGTCAGTAGAACTTACTAATCTACTACAGCGTTAAAAATTCATGTCTTAATTTGAGCCTCAATTGACAGTTTGTAGTGTACCCTAGGGCAAAGTGCGTAACTTTATCGCACAATTTTAAATTATAAACCAATTTCTGTGTCATGTTTGAAGTATGTGACAAACTCTTATAACCGACCGTCAACCTGGCAGCAGAATTAAGCTTAGAAGCACTATAAGTTAGCAGCCAAAACAAGGGCTACTTATAGTGCTCCCCAGTGTATATATTGCTGAAAATCTCATTATTTCATAGATAATAAATCTTGGACGATCAAATATATAAAAATATAAATGAGTTTGTGTCTTTGTGGGATGGTGAGGGTGTAGGGTAGGGGGGGGGTGAGGGGAGTTCATTCAAACAGGTATGAGTGCGTGAGCTGTGATGTTCCATTCGCCTGTTGCAATTATAGTTAAGAAGAAAAAGCTTCCCTTTATATGGTTAGTTGAAGTGCATGGAAAAACAGATATACATGTATTACATTTACAAAAGAGGTAACCTCGGTCTTTTAAAAATAACATTTGTCGCTCCTTTTCCTTGCAGATCATTCCTAAAGGAGCTTCAGCAGGAAACTATATTCCAGGTAAATATTTATCGATGCATAAGAAATAAAGAGTTTATAATAACAACTGAATCGTTGCACATATATGGACCGTATTATGAGTTGAAATGTCGTTGTTTGAAAGCAATATGTTGTATGATCACGGACACAATTGTTTGAATGGATACTAACATATAATACAGTGTCCGCATGGTGTACGCTTTAATGTCAACGGATAACCATAGAAAGATAAATGTTTGGGTATTTCGCGCGCACAGCGTATAGCCAAAGCAACAAAGCATAAGCTGTGCTGATGATGTAGCCTATACGATTGCCGGTCGAGGTAAGGAAAGATCGGTGAAAAAATGCGTATACAAAGTTTAGTAAAGGAAGGAACTACGCATGTGCACGGTTATACGATCAGCGAGAACGCAAATATTGCAATTGATGCCAGCACACGGAATTATAGATATGAAGGTCAAATTGTCGATCATATTGTTAGTTACCCATCTAGTTGAAATATCATCAGTACTGGCCCAAATCAAAATGAAACCCATTACGTTTTAAACAAAACAATCCAAGTTTGAATAGCCAGGTTGTATTTGATACCTTGTTGGCAGCAATTTGACCACCAAATACCACGGTTTTAGATGATTTTGAGGTGTACTTCTTGGATAAGATTGTGCCTTCATTCTCCAACTCACTTTTCTTCAACCTCAGCGACATCCACGTCACTTTATTCCTTAGGACCGGCTGTTGGCGGGAATAATACTGTTTCCAGTAAGTATATTCAGACGTCACAGTCGTACTTGTAATGTGTGTCTATATGATACTATATGATACTTAACACGATGTACAAGGATAAATTGTGCCTTCATTCTCCAACTCACTTTTCTTCAACCTCAGCGACATCCACGTCACTTTATTCCTTAGGACCGGCTGTTGGCGGGAATAATACTGTCTCCAGTAAGTATATTCAGACGTCACAGTCGTACTTGTAATGTGTGTCTATATGATACTTAACACGATGTACAAGTATTAAGCAAGTCATCTTGGTAATGTTAAATGCTGTCGAGTGGCACACAGAAATAGCCCCATTGACATAATATATTATAACTACACTGGGCGCACCATGACTCTTTGTTCTCCTCCTGCATCCTTTATCAATGGTGTGAAGATGATGTGGTTGGAAAGGGGCGTTATTAGAGAAGAGATTTTGTCATAAAGCAGTTTGAAATGACACTGACCATCAGATGCCGCATATGAGACTTCCCGCTTAGTAGTTGTGTAAATCTTCATGTTCGTATTCTGTTTAACTGTTTTCGATCTCTAAATCAAAATTAGTTTTACTATTGTGTGAACATGCTCAAATGCCTGCCAACGCTCCAAGTCGATATGCTTCCCAGCAGACACACTGTTGGATTGACTCCAAGTTTCACTGGGCAGTCTCGGCGCACGAGAACATGTTTGAGAAAACACGAGTAAAGTTGCTTAGAACAGTTGACGTTAGACTTCTGACACATGTTTGAAAAGAAAATTCCTTCGTCTGTCATTACTAACAAACGGTACATCAACTCTAACAAGACCAGTGCATAGAAACAATATACTACCCCTGTTGGTTCCAAGTTGATGGTTTTAAAAACTCTCATCAACATATATTTATAGTAAGCTTAGCGCTATGTTTTGAATTTGTTCGCGGTTAGCCGGGCACCCCATTCAAATGCACCCCCCCCCCCCGCAAAATAGGTTATGGCTCGGAAGAGTTAAGGGTCAACTAGAGATGGTCATTTTATTCATCCCCTGCTACCGTAATTACTAAATTAAGTGCTTTCCAAAATAGTTAAAACATATTTACGTTAATGTTATTTCATGAAATTATTTTAAAAACATCGCTTCAGAGTTGCGCCTAAACCTTAACTACTTTTTTTCAATTCCAGTAATTTTCAATGCCATGGGACTATAGCTGCTTCTTTCAGTAAGTTAACACTTTATGACATCATTGTACATATTGCTCCCATATGATGAGAGAGAGAGGACTAGCAGCTACTTTTAGCCGTTTAAATGTAGTATCCAGTCTAGTATCTTAACCTTTCGTTCGTTGAAGAAATAAAGCTTGAAGTTCGGACATCAGGTTATAAAGTAACGTAAATGATATATAATGGAAGGAGGATGAACTTTCCTATACGATATGATTACAAAAGTCTTGAAAATAAGTATAGCCATGTCAGTAGATGCTAATTTATTTAATTTTGTTTTCAAATCTTTCTGAATATATTTTATTTATTCGTCAGACGTGGCACGCCATCGTTAAGTAGTTAATAAACTTCATGACTTGTGAACGATATATTATGAGTTGATAATAAATGTTTAACTTTTCAGCTAAAATATAATGCAAAGGCATTTTAAACGAGATCGTATTGTTTAAAACATACTAGAAGTATTTAATAACGAACAAATTACATACAACTAATTTGAAAATTATTCGACTGGAAACATTTATAAATTTTAAAGTCACCCGCTACTGAACGATAAAAGGAAGAGTTAATTGTTTGAGTCCGATCGATTGTAATCCTCTTTCGGTTTAATGAAATTGCCAAAATATGGTTTTTATTTATTTGTAGGAATATCAAACGGCTGCATTAGTTTTTTTTCATTCTTAAGGAAGGAATAATCATGTTTTGTAATGATGGTTTTACTTCTTGTACGTCACACAGATTGACCATGATGATAATGATGATGACGACGAGAATCGTGTGGAGGTTAGGGCCTTGCGGCGATAGTTCTAAGATAAATGGACACGCACCATACAGTATAATAGATATAATAACAGTAATGTAAGCTACAACACTAGTATGCAAAGAAGGGGGCAACGACTTATTTTAGGATCGTCAACCATTTTAATGGGGAACGTTGCTTATATTCGTGGTCAAAAATGAAAAAATAGAAAATCCGGAATATCAATTACAATAAAAGTTGCAAAATATCACAAAATATCATATTAAGCACCTTTAATCACATTAACCGTTTCAAAAAGGGGGCTTCAACATGCCTAACTTGAGGATCGGCGAGATGATGAAGATGAAACTTTGTGTTACCAAGCAAAAGCATTGTGAATACCAGGACACACCAATTAAGATAAAAGACAATTCAATGAAGTACAACAAAGCAAGTTTTATTAGTAACGAGATCATGATAAACGTTTTTAGTATTATTTAGGTACATTATCATCTAAATAAAACAAACAGAGCCACTAAATACAGAAATAGGTATTAAACAAGTGTACATTGTAAACACTATTCATAAACTAGATTAGTCTTTCATTTTGACAATTGGGTAGTCATCCCCCATAAATATTATAATCTACAGGCAATCTCATTAAACACTGTATGTTAATTAAGTATGTTAACTTTCCTTTCGGATAGTTGGTTATTCATTCCATTGTTAATTTCTGTTATTTTATAAGCTAGAGGCGATCCCATTTAACACTTTATGTTAATTAAGTATGCTAACTTTCCTTACGGATAGTTGGTTATTCATCTAACAGTTATTGTATGAGATGCAGACGATCTCATTAAAAACTTTATGTTAATTAAGTATGTTAACTTTCCTTCGGACAGTTGGTTAGTCATCCCACTGTTATTTTATTAGCTAGAGGCGATCCCATTAAACACTTAATGTGAATTAAGTATGTTAAGTTTCCTTTCGGATAGTTGGTTAGTCATCCAATAGTTATTGTATAAGATGCAGACGATCTCATTAAAAACGTTATGTTAATTAAGTATGTTAACTTTCCTTTCGGACAGTTGTTTAGTCATCCCACTGTTATTTTATAAGCTAGAGACGATCTCATTAAAGAATTATGTTAATTTAGTATGTTAAGTTTCCTTTCGGATAGTTGGTTAGTTATCCAACAGTTATTGTATGATACAGAAAATCCCATTAAACACTTTATGTTAAGTATCTTAACTTTCCTTTCGTATATAGTTGGTTAGTCATCCAACAGTTATTGTATGAGTTGCAGGCGACTCCATAAAAGTACTTTTATGGCTGAAAAAGAAAATAATTATGTCGTACTACATTGACTGTAATAGGGGTGCGTCTAGGTTAATCATATTTATTGTTGTACGTTGGCATGTTAGTTGGAATTGTCAGTTAATTAAAAGAAGTATCGCATTCTCTTTCAAAGTTACGAATTGAAACAGTTCGTGAAACCATCCGACCAATGTTCTACTCCGATTTCAAAATGCAAAGTTAGAATCTTTTAGTCAAGCAAATCTCTTATCCAACAAATAGGCTTATTTTCCCCGTAAAATTATGTATTTACACAAGGATGCTTCACAATAGTTGCTAATGGAATATCCAACTGCATATCAGGTAACTTGAGCCTGATGCGAAGTATGCACAGGCATGTCTCCTTTGGAACCATGAAACGAGTTGATCATAAACCTTCATAATTGAAGACAGTAGGCTTAACTAGTATAGGCTAATTTATTCATGTGGTCGTCAGCACTAACTTAAATATGTTTACTTAGTTTGTGTTTATCAAATATATATACACAGAAAAGCTATATATACACGTGTTTTTAATAGAATAAAGTAAAAGAGCTAAAATGTAATCGCAATTCTTTGATAATCTTTGACTATTTCAGTCAACTTCACTCCACTCATATTACGATCCCATTGGATCCTCTGCTGTTTGTGAAAAAAAACAGGAGTTTATGAAGAAATACGGTAAAATCACGTCGATGGTTCCACATGTAATGGTTGTGTGGACCCTTTCATCAGTTACAAGCACGTCATATGTCATCATGATCTCGGGGGACCGTAAGTCATCGAGCGTTCAACTTTGTTAGTTGAACATCGGGCTCCGCTATGATCTATACTACGAAAACAGGATTAAGGTCTCGAGGTCAGATCCCGAGTGCGATACCTTCGCACTAGAAACTGGATCTCCAGAGGAGGATCAGTTCCCTCATTCGCGTTCTCGTGCGAAAACACCGTATATTACATCATGTAGTATCTACCTTGTAATATTTGCATCACGTCGCATCAGCGTGATAAGTACCTTTGAAGTACACTCAGGCATATTACTGTCATAACTACTTAAGCTTCTTCCGTTGGATTTTTTCACACACGACTAATTGTATTTTCAAATTGTATTAATGTAGGCTTTATTAACTTACTGTCTTAATAAACGAACCACATTTAAAGATATCCAAATGTGTAACGTTTTAGAAGATGTCAATAAAGTTAAAAGAAATATCATCTTCACAATACGATCTTCAGATTTTTCTTATAGTTTAATTGCTTCTTACGCCATCGGTTTGCGCCTGTTCTCGTAAGAATGAGACCATCGGCAGTTCGTTCAATGTTTCTCTTAACGTTAGAGATAAATAACGGGAATGAAGTCATCACATGACAGTTCAAGACATTGTCCCTGATCAAAACTTGTTTTAATGTGGGCTCTTATCATTCATGTTGTCATCTGTAGAAGAAGAGAGAAACAAATAAATACTATAAACAAAAAATATTCAATCTAAAGGATCCGAGAGAAATGGAGTAAAACATTTATGTATTTTTAAATTTGACATTCTTATTGATGTAAAAATTGTGGTAACGAAATTATATAGGAAAAGCAAAGGTGGTTGATATGCGACGAGTGGGTTAACTTTAGCAGCCCGTTCAGTTTTCAAAATCCTATTAGTTCTGCCCGTTGAACTATATAGCTACACAAATGATAAACTTGGTGTATTTAGGTAATGGTGTGAATAAAGGCTACTGGTGGCATACGGTTTTCAACTCATCAGATAGACGATGGGCGTACAACAGAGTATTATCTTCTGTATCATGTAGTATATATTATCCACGGGATTAACTTTACCACGCGGATTGGGCACAAAATTTCGCAACGGGCCTGTACCATATATTTTATTCCTATCACCCCACGCATGTGGTATATACACAGCGAAATATAGTCACCCACCCCGCTCCTCCTCGAAGTTGCTTCTAACAAGATGAATTTTATTATAGACAAACATATTATAGACAATATCCCTTCAGGTACTGAATTGTCAAATAATTGTCAGTGACTGACTTTTAAAACATACTTTTCAGCCAAGTTTTGGGCTTTTATATTTGCACTTTTTTTCCGAAACTATATCCAGTATATATTAGCAACATGATATGTACTGAGACATATAGCTAAATAATAAGTGTCAAATCTGCATATTCTATTCGATTTTTATTCTTTTTGAATAAACAGTTAACTGGTAAATGTGAAGAGTTTTACCTTTGGTGCCGTATCGCGTAGACTAAAGGTGAGAGAAAAAAAACAAAGCATTGACCAATATAAGTGGAATAAGAAACCATTACAATATTTAATCATGACAACATTTTACAAAACATAATAGTAACTGATTTCTTAGCACCAATTTAAAAGTGCGGGATCCAAATCCTTGAAATTTGAATGATTGGATATGACCAAGTACACACGGCGGGAATGTCACTTATTTGCGATCATGGTTACTTGTTATCAGGTTCCTATCCAGAAAAGTGTGCGTGTGTTCAACCCCCAATCTCCCCCACCTCTTCTGTCCCAATCTTTTAACATTACCCAAAGCTTTCAACGTTGTTATTGGACCAATCTTAGCTAAGACCTGATAATAGAGTCTATATATACATTAACGTTACTCTGGAGGGATAAGCATCAACGACCCCATGGCTATACCCCTTCCATATTAATACTGGATTAGCTTATGTATGTTACTGACATGCGTTTGAATACCGATATTGCATATCGATTTAAGTAAAGTTAGACGTTAAAATAGGGTTGTGTATCCCAAAACGTCAACAAGGAAAACATCGTCAATACTTTGTGAGGAATAAAAAAGTCGATTCCCCTGTGATATTTTGCGTTTCATTCGTTGTAATATATGGGTTACTTCTACGTGAAGGAAACATGAAGAGAATCATAAAAGTGTTATCCGGTACCTGATTGTTGTAGTCTTCTTCAGTAAGAAACTTGTTGTCTGGTGATGTCTGCAGAAAGTGAAGTAGAATTATTGCCTTGATAATTTAGTTATATTTAAGGAATGATATCGGAATCTAAATAAATACAGTTGAACCACACGTTTGAATTAAATATAAGAAACCTTTAGAATGTGGTAGTTTTTAGGATTAAGAAGTGTTATTTTCAAGAAAGCAATTGTTACAATCATATAAATACTGTTGGAGTAGTCCAAAGTCTCTCAATTAAAGACATTACATCATTTCGCACCTTCCAAAAGTAAAAAAAAAAAGAAAGACGGTTCTTGTTACGTTTATCAGTAAAGCGCATTTCACGTTTGTCTTAAATCTTGTAGAAAATCATATAATGTTCAACCATGTTTACCCTTCTGTAAAACTTGGGCGGTAACTTGAAAACGACCCCTTCTCTAACAGTACATTTCCGACTTCATCCCTCCACAATTCATCAAATCACTGGGAATTATGTTAACACTAGTTGACTAGTTATTCAAAGGCCCGACCATGTCACTTATATCATCAAAGCGCTGATGAATATTGTATATTATTGTAGATGGTGAAACGACGTTCAGCCATGTTTATACTTCCACGTTCATTTGGCAGGTTTGTTATACTACATATATTATATTATATATTCGAAGTATTGTTCATATAGGGGCAGTCTCAGTATTTGTAAATTAAAATAGATAACAACCAGGGGAAAAAAATATAATAGGATGTAACTTAATTTATGCTTACCTTCCAACGTTTGGAATCTATGTCAAGAATGTATGTTTCATCTTTGAACGGAGACCATTTGACTGCGAATAGGAAAGTAGCATCATGAATTAACATCATAATCCATCGTAGACTAGGCACTTATGTTGAAATACTATCCAGGTGATTGGAAAATTGATTTGAAATATGACTGTTTTGTTTACTAATTGCTTTGTCTTAGAATAACTTCGAATGTGGGACAAAACTAATTATTGTCTCATCAATCTCAGTGGCGTTTTATATGGCAAGATGTACAATGTGACGTAATGTTAATAACAAGTAAGATGTCATATTCCAAAACATATGGAATAAAGAGGCCGTAAGACGGCACACATTTGGCACATCACCGCAATTAAACAGAAACCTCAATTTGCAATATAATACAATTATTGGGAACAAGGACAGATTGACGCTGTGTCTATGTCTGACATCATACATCATTTGCACAATTCTATACTTAATCAAATAAAAGTCTTGAATTTCAAAATTTTACATCCCATCCACAAACTAAATTCTCTCGATAATAGTTGGATAAATAGAAGTCCTTATATCTTTTGCAAGCAAATGCATAGAACAGTTATACCGTTTGATAAGTACCATAAAACAGGTAAAGGGGTAGGGGCAGGGAAGGGGTGGACAGTGGGATGGTCTATCAGTCTCAACTGTCGAGGTTGGATTGAGTCATACAACTGTATGATTGTTAAACAAACAGCACATTAATTATTTCATGTGTATTAGAGTCCTTTTAGTTATCCAGGTGTGGTGAGAGATTCCATTCTAATAAGGTTCTATTTTCCCTTTTTAACTGCTGCACATAAAATACAGGGATAGTTCGTGGTTTATGCTACAAAACCATCAGCATATGCTCCTTACGTATTTGTGTATAGCTCATACATATATTGATCAAAAACCCAAAAGAATTGTCTATAAAAAATGCAACGTATTTCTAACTGGGAAGTAGAAACAAACATGGTCACTTTCAGCAAGACGATCACTTTATCCTTGTCCCCACGTATATCCTTTCATAGCTACCTTACAAGGGTAGAATGAAACTTACTTGTTAGTTCCGTGTGTTTATCCTTGTCTTGCAATGCAGCCCAAACGTTATCGTCATCGATTTCATATGGCTGGAAAGTCTTTTGTAAGCTACAGCAGGAATTAAAATACCAGTTGTTACTAGGAAAACACAATTAGTAAGATTACAGGTGTCTCTGTCCTTATCATTCCGTATTTATGATAGTGTTAAAACACTTGTATCGCTTCAAAACTAAATTTGATGTATCATCAGCTTATATATTTTTGTTTTTATTTTCAAATGTAACCTTTTTTTAAATTTTACTGTTTGACACTGTTTCAAATTATTTATATATAT
>JAIPMN010213641.1:0-10929 GCA_020650975.1 Apostichopus californicus
ATATATATAGATATGTATTTGAAATGGTAATGAGTGGGAAATCCAGAACAGTGAGAAAACTTCCAGCCTCCACCGGGATACGAGCCCCCTAACCAACTAGCATATATACACTGATTGTATTCAGAGGTTGGAAACCAGTAAGGAATGGTTGTCATTCCACTGTAGGCTTTTGCCACCTGTATCAAACAATGTCAGTCTGTTTGGTGACATATTTTGACTTACTCTAGAGCCTAATCATGATGCTAAACCAACTCAAGCATTTTTGACTCCTAAAGCCGGATCTCAAAAGAGATACTCTGAACAGACCCTGTTAAATGAAATATCTATATATATAAATATATATATTAATGGACAGTCAAATAAAAATACATTACAAAGATATCCAATATTTACACAAAGAAACTGTATTTCCAAAGTCAACACAGAACATGTCCCATACATATAGAAAATAGTGCACAAAGTTTGCACCATGGCAACACCATCCATCTAACCAAGTTTAAATTGCATTTAAACCCAAAATAGCTTATATCTTACAGGATCCAGAGGTTTCTTCCTCTTCTTCCTGTTAATAAAGGGGAAAAGTGATATTCATCAATCACAAGCTATATATATTTCCTGAATTTTATGTAACAATTAATAAGTTAAAACAAACAACTTAAAAATGATAATATCAGTTAACCATATATATATATATATATATATATATATATATATATACATATTTTTGTAGATAGTCGCATGTACCCACGGCTCTTCTGTTAGGGCTTAATCACACCAGTCAGTGCTCAATCCATGTTTCTATTTGAAACAGTATGGAGGCATTTATTCCTCAAAGGGATGTAGACTTTAGACCAAATCAGACAACAATGATCCTTGGTAAAGGATCAAACCTAAGAAGGATCAAAACCTCATATATAGGTACAGACACTCGGGATCAGCCCCTTTGAAGTGGTTACTTTACAGAGGACTATCCCACAGGGGAGATCTCCTGAAATGGAGGTGTGAATGCCAAAGAGACCAAATATGCAACTCAAGTTTAATACTAAAGTCTGTTAGCAATGCTATAAACGACTCTGACAAAATGGAGATACCGCCACAGAAAAAATCCAGTGTATCTACTCTGACAGTATTCCTGAAGCATTTCTTCAAATTTGATCTTGCCTGTAAATTTGCCAATAGGGAAAGGGGTTAGCCAATAACCTTGCACCTCGAAAATGGACCGAGGCAGAAGGCATTCAAAATCAGATGAAAATAGCGACAACTTTATGTTACTGAATATCATAGAATAGGTTTGTAACATCTAATGAGAAATTACCATGGTAACAAGAATCAGGAGTCTTACTTTTTCATCTTCGGATACAGCACATACTTCAGACCGGCAGCTCGAGACCTCTCCGCTAAGGTCGGGGTGTGAACTGCGGAAAGATGTAACCGTAAATGAAACATTTAAGAGCATAAGAAAATAATTTGGTGATATAAATGAAACCAACTTGAATACCAGAATTTATAATCTAGCTAGCAAAGACAATATCAATTCAGAAAATACACAAGTACAAATATATGCAGAAATGTGGCCTGCACCAATAGTCCAGGGGGTGGGGTCTTTAGTGTGTTCTAGTTGTCATTCATTTCTAGCACTGGATATAACTTAAACAGAGAGCAGTACACAGGACAACTCACCTTGTCTCATTGGTTTGACATCTGCCACACTTATCGATTCAATATCTTCTTTAGATGGATCCATCTAGCAAAAGAAAATCAAAGAACAGCATTAAAGAAAACACTGACCGTAATACAGACGACGAAAGTCAAAGAAACACAGATGGAGGGGAGGGGGAGCTACTGCCCTGGGGTCAATTAGGGGGTGTGAAAATATAGGATAAACGATAATTTATTCTCATTTTCATAGTATACATCAGAGAAAATGAAAATCTCAAAAGGGAGGGGGGGGCAGTGATATAATTGTTGCCAGGTAAGGACCTGACTCTCGACACCATCATAACAGTAACATAAGCAACTAAAATCAAATGATGACACAAAGATACACTGACAGTTTTCAATGGGTACTTCTCAGTACTGTAACATAGAGTGCACAAACCAATAGGGAAACTTAGATATTTCAGATCGTTGAAGTATGTATTTCCACACTACATGACCTCTGGGAGACTTGATGACAGAGGTTCAGTGAGAAACAAGCCTCATAAATGATCTACTAGAATTGAAAGCAACAATACAGGAATGGTTTTTCAAACATCCAAATAACTTGTTTGTTTACGATATCAAACAATTCTAAAGTACATAGAGTTGAAAGCTAATTACCAATTCATTCACTGATTCATCTGGGGTCTGTCTATTTTTGTCTTCCAACATGTCTTGCTTCATCTTAACTATCTGCTCTTTCTGTTGCAACAACTCCTGCATCATGGAATCAAAGTCTGACTCCACAAACAGGATGTGCTCCTCTCCCGTTATGTCAGGGGCAGAGTTGGATCTCCTGGTAGAGTCAAATCATGTACTATACACAGTCAAATCACACACAGGAATACAAAATACCTACATGAATGTTTGTAGGTGAACTTGCATATCACATATACTTGAATTTTCATGAATATTGATGATATCATAAATATTCATCAATGTTGAATATTCATCTCACATAGGTAGGTAGTATTGCAAACCATGTGGCTGTTGAACAGTCAATCAAAAGTTGCATATATGCTAAACCTGTACATCATGGGGAGTAACAGAATTCAAAGTTCACAGTTTATATGCTTTGCATTTCTAAGACTATGATCTATGGTTGTTTTCACAACTTTTAAAATCTCACTAGAATAAAGGACTTAAAGTTAACTAAGAGTGTTACACATTGCCTCAAAGACCCAGTTAGCAATTAATTAAAATCATCACAAAAAGACCAACCTGAAGATATGACAACTAGCAGCCTCATAAGTCCCTCCCCCTCCCATCCCATCCCCACCCCCCTGTTAGCGGCTACCAGATGATGCATCTGCAGTCACGTATGTTTGAAATACCCGACATTAACTGTTAAACTTTTCATCCACAAAACAGAATATTGGACATTTATTACTATCTGGGTAGTGGGTTAGTCATAATACCAATTCCTCTTTTAATTAATAAAATGATGAAAAGTTCACAAAGACCATAAACAATTCCTAAAAAAAAAAGAGAAAAATAATGAAAATATTCCTTACTGAAGTTTTGGTCTGACAAATGTAAGGGAACTTCTTGTTTGACTTCTCTTTTCATTGTCTTCATCTCCAGCTATTATGAAGATTAAACAAATAAAAATAAAGACATTTCCTGGCTAGAGGTTCACTTAAATGTACAAAATACAGACACATCAACACACATACATAAAATACATATATCTAAGGGTGCATACATAAGGTATCTACATAAGCAACATCTAAAAAATAATGAATGTTTAGAGAGAGATACAAAATTCACTGGAGGCAGCTATGCATGAGCAATGATACATTAGTGACATAACAGATCTTTACCGACCCCCTCCCCAGCCCCACCCCCCCCAAAAAAGTGTGTTACTTTTCAATAAAAATTTGAACAGTTAGTGCAGGCCTAAGAATCTTCAATGTAACAGATTTACCTAGACCTAGCCTGAGTTACTCATAATACTTTGTATTCAAGTTATCACCTTCTGTAGTGGGTAAGGTATCGCTAGTCAAAGAGGGCGCTATAGGAGGTGTGTCTGGTCCTCGTTCAGATGCTGAGCTGTCGAACCAAATCCCTTTTTCTCCTTTAAAGTCAGTTTTTGTTAGTTCTGTCAGGTCCTCTGCTGAGACATTTCGCCTCACGATTAATCTGACAAGGAGACAAAATAAAGTCAATATTTTAAACTTTATAAGGATTCAGCTCTTTATGGGATACACATAGAAAAAGGAAGATATCAAACTGTGAAACAGAAAAATAAATAAAGTTTACAAATAACACAATGCACCTCCATCAACACTCTTATAAAAGAGCCTTTCCTTTTATATATTATTTTTAAAAAAACTTTTTTTTTTCTGTTTTGAAATATCTTGTTTCTCATATTTGCCTGAGGAAAATTGTCACTTAAATGTTCATACCTTGCAAATATGCTAGGAAGAAAAAAAAATGGTCAGCTATATATCAAACTTTAACTACTTGTAAACTGCCTAATTTCAAACATGTCATCTTTTGGAAATAATTAATCATTTAGCTTAATATTTTACATAATATGTTTGGGAATAATTTGGAGGAAAACAAAGTTTGGACAACCTCTAACAACTTTTCATGTTGAAAAATGGGGCAATACTCATGAACTTATAACACTTCTTGCTCACAATAAAGTGTGTGATGTAGAAATGTATCTTGCATCTTTTGTGCACAAAGTCTTTTTTTAATTTTCACCTTTTTCTAAATTGTGCATCTCTTTCCTCCTCCTCATTGAGAGCTAGGTCAACCTCGACATCATCATCAGAGTCATCGCCAGCGACGGTCAATGAACTTTCACCTCCGGGCTTGAGGAGGGCACCCTGAAATCTAGGAAACAGGTTTTCTCCTATGACACTAGCTGGAAGGTTCATCTTTGGGGGCGCTGGGGTCCAGTAGAGGCGGGACGCATCTTGATGGATGGGAAGCTGGTGCCCGGGGAGACCTAGCCCTTCATCAAACTGTTGAGTATAAAATTACAAAGTCAGATATCAATGAAAAAAGAGATCTTTATTGCATGGGTAGAGATTCTGTTCGGATTGCAAATCATGGGTAAGAAAGTTGGTTTAGTTTTCCGGACAGATTATCCCCAATGTCTTTTCATCTCCCAAACTGTGTCATCTCCTTTGTACAGTCTATGTTTACACTCTTCATTGTTCGTTGGTAAAATTTAGTTGTCTGTCCGTCTGTGTAGCTTTAATGTGTGTCCTTAATCTGTTTACATATCAGTGCGCCTTTGAAGGAGATCGTGCTAGGATAAAAATTGTCAGGCCCTCTTACTCAGTGGTCCCCCAAAATTTTTAGACGACCGCCCCCTTCGACCATCTTGAACTGTCCCAATGCCCCCCTCCTCCTACCCAACTCCCCTTGACCTACCATTCATAGTGGGCCGCTCAAGCGAGCAATCAGATTGTCCGAAGATATGCATATAGGAATTAAGAAATAGCCTACATTCCCTACAAGATGATGAATTTTCTCTAAACAGTAGTTGTTCCCAGACCCCCTTGATGCCTTATTGTGCCCTAAATCGCTGCAGTGTTGTGTCGTAATCGTCAGGAACCCCCAAATCAGTGCCAACGCCCCCTACTCCCCGTGTACCCTGTAGCTCCCCCCTGAGACTTCCCAACGCCCCCAGGGGGCGGCAGGGACCACTTTGAGAACCACTGTCCTAACTTATTACTTTTATCTACATAGACTTTTTGCAGTAAGAAGTTTGTAAACAGTTTTTTTTCACTCTTTGATCATGTTTAGAGTATTTCAGGAGAGAATACACTGCAGGTATAAGTAATACCTGCTGTGTGAACAAATTAAAAAATATTTGTGTTACAACTGAAATACTGACCAATTGACATACATTATGATGTCTAAAGCATAAACAATACCATCTGAGATATTGATGTTTTCCAGGAACTGAAATACTGACCAATTGACATACGTTATGACTTCTAAAGCATAAACAATACCATCGGTGATATTGATGTTTTCCAGGAACTGAAGTACTGACCAATTTGACATTCATTATGACTTCTAAAGCATAAACAATACCATCTGTGATATGAATGCTTCCAACAACTGAAATACTGACCAATTGACATACATTATGACTTCTAAAGCAAAAAACAATACAATCTGTGATAAGCAAGAACAAATTAAGTGTAATAATCATTGTAGAGTTCTGCAGACATACGGGATAGCTCTGAATTTTAGCAGCAATCTTGAATGAACTTACCATCTGTTCAGCTTTCTCCTGCCAGACATGTAATCTCGTCTCAGCTGATTTATTAGGTTCTTGCTCCTCCAGTTCACTCAGTATCCTCTTAGCTGCAGCAGACATGACTCTCTGCCTCTTCCCTTCTGATGACCCCGGTGTGGTAACTCCATCTCCATCCTGGAAGAGACAAATCACACCAACAACAAAATTGAAACGGCAGAGAAGGCTGGCAGTCAACCAGCAGTGAAAACATTGCTTTTCTCAAAACTTTCTGAGACTAACAGACAAAGATGAATAAATAGTGAGAGTCACACATTTTTGAAAATGAAAAGACCCAAAGTTATGCTTGAGTAGGTTTTTATCATTACATAGACATAATAGGCATACAGAGTGACTCTAAATACGGACTCAAGTAGAGTCAGATGGGTAACATACTTGACCTCAAATGAGAGCGATTAATAAAGCTCTGCTAAAGGTTGCATGGTAGGCCATAAACAATAGCTTAATTACTAATGTAAGCATTCACGTACACCCAATATTTGATTATTATATATACAGCCATAGTGTTAAAACGCAGGCTCCAATAAATCGATAGTTTTATTGAGACATTTCAAGGATATCCATCTTCACTTAATCAAAGAAAATAGAAGGTAAATGTAATTCTTGATCTCAATGTGACACAAAAAGAGTCCAGCCATTTGAAATGACATGCCGTGTTATCTCACCATTTGTTGGCTCTGATCCGACCCACTGAGATGACTCGTGACCTTGTATCTGCTGGGAGTATGGTGCATCCTGGTAGCCATTTTCAACTGACCTGGTAGAGCTATACTTGCTGGCATCATGGTACAGAAATGATGGATGCTTTTCCTCAATTCCTGCTGCCCTGATGTGGTCTTCTTCATGGAGACCAAAAAAAATCAAAGGTTTCAACACAAACATGGTGATATTTTCCTTTCTTAAATTAGGCTATGCTACAAACCTGAATTGCCACTTCCAGGGTAACCAACAAATTCCTGATGCTTTGTCTCAGGCCCTGATCAAGTACTTAGCGTCTATGCTCTCCTCCTCCACTCCCCCTCCTACCCCTCCACCAGTTTGCCCTCCCCATACCCTTATTTAAATAAATAAGTTAATCAGAAACGGGAAATTGCAAATTAACATTTAACAAGTTTTTACCTTGTATAATAAATAAGTTTATACCTTGTATAATAAACAAGTTTACAACAAAGTCCTTGTGTTGTGTCATCATCCCCATATAGTGTTTGTACTTAAACTTGATTTACTCAATTTTGTTTTAGATCAGCATCTAGATGTCTGACCAAAGTAATCAAGCTTCCACCCCTCTTCAAAGATCCAATTCAGGTGATGCTTTCTACCTCATCGGCCCCCGACACATACCAAGAGAGACAGATGTTAGGTTCATACCTCACGTTCTGGTTTGTCCGATGGTGTCCATGTTGATAAAAATGAAACGGAAGATGATTGGACTGGAAGGTTCAGACTTTTCTTCTGCTCGACAGCCATTTCCTTAGATTGTAGCTTCTCAACCAGAGGCTCTGAAGCCCCCTCGACTTTAACGATGTCTTCATAATAGACGTGTTGCGGCATCGTTAAATCCTGGACGGATAAAAGATGAAGCAGGATTAATTAACCGAATGCAAGTGAAGATACAACTCTCAAAGGTGATGAACATCAGAGATCAGACTGGAAAATTATACAAAACAGATATTAAAAAAATATGAAAATTCTTCTCGTCCATTTTTCGAGATAAGAAACTTTGAAAAAAAGACATGTCTAGAATTATCAGACTATAGTACAGATGAACACAGCATGAACAAATCTACGCATCTCAATTATGAAATTTCAAAACTAAATTCCCTTTTGTCTATAAAATCTGGTGTAAGATTTTATAGAATTTCAAGCAGAAAATGAAGAATCATTATAAAATACAAAACTGACTTTAAACATAGAAATACTCTTAATAGAGGCATATTTACCCTCCAAGCTTGCTCCAAGTCAATTTCCTCTGGTTGAATGGTATTCAGCATCTTCACTGCATCTAGGATGCTCTGGGAATGAGGAGGAAGAGCTCCCTCTATCGGCAGAGGCACGGAAAATGCCCGCTCTGTGTCAACGGGAGCGTCCAGTAACATCTCCGTTCCTCTGGCTGAGGAGTCTCCATCATGGGTCTCTTGTTCTGTGATAGTTTCTAGTTGTTGAGACTTGATAAAAAGAAAACATTTCATATTTTATTAACAGGAAGATTATATACACATTTTTTATTGATATCATGAGATGTAATTAAATGAAACATTAATTTGGTATTCACCTGCATTTTCATATTACAAAAAAAAAAAAAAAATTATGAAATAATTTTTAAAGGAACAAGGCAATCTGTATGGAAAATAAATTGACACAGAGGACTTACCTCAATTTCAGTAGTTGGCCTGGAGAGAGTGATAGCTATGTCAGAATAATCGCCTTCATCCGTGATTGAGATGGCTGGTGTGTCTACTGATAAATTGACGATATGAAGAATACCGGTCTTTTGAAATAAATTATCAGGGTAATGACGAAACTGAATCTACAAGGTCTACTGACTAGAAATCAGAAAGCAAATATTTATAATTAAACACAGCTCTAAAGCAGATTCACTTCTGGGTGAAAACTCTTAAAGAGCAAAGGGGGGCGGGGGCGGGGGCGGGGGCGGGGAGGGGGGGCGGGGAGGGGAGGGGACAGGGGTCTGTCCAGTCACTACAAGTCAAGCAGTAGACAACTGCAGGGAAATAGCTTTGCAATAAACTATCAATAAATTTGGCGCAATAAATATTCCACTCAATGGTTCCTGGGTGACTAAAACATGGTTCATTAATATGCCTTGAGGTTTGGCATCTCTTTGTGTTAATATGAAAAATATATTTATACTGATAATACTCACAAAATTTGGGTTATAAATTATTGTTAAGAAAAATGAGATGAAATTAACATTTGCTTCTACACCAGGACCATTTTTTTCATCTTTAATTCAAAGTGAGATCTTTTTTAAGACTTACCATCCATCTCAATCTCCTCCTCGAATGTTTTTCCTTCTCTTTCTTCGTCTTTCTCGTCTCCTTCATCCTCGACATCCGTTCCCAAAACATCCGCACCCCTCTTCATGACACGATTCATTATCTCTTGAATTTTCATGTCTGCCTCCGACTTGGCAGAGATTCTGAAAAGAATACAGTGAACTTTACTTGAAGACCATCTTGTATTCAGCATAATGCATTAATAAATTGATATGAAGAAAAAGGCAGGAACATGCAGGGAAATAACTATGAAATCTTGTTTGAAATTTGGCTTTTTGTTAATCGTTATTTCTCTTATTATCTTGTGTTTTTACAAAAATGCAAAGTACTACATAAAAATTTGTGTTAATATTTAACCAAATATCAGCAGTAATACAATTCCATTGGTTGAGGAAGCTGGGAATTGTAATGAATAAATAATATGCCTATAAATATGTTCTATTAATATATGTTAATATGAATAGAACTGTAATACAGGAAGCTAGCTTTCACGACAACACCAACCAATCTCTGAAGTTAACGCTGTCAAGCCATTTAATTTGTAAGTTAAAGGTGATGAATAGTTTGACTATAACCGAGTAAACATTCCTTTGCTTCCATACCAACATTTTAATTATTATTCTTAGTTATGTAAGGATCATCCTGAAAATATACAACAGTTCAAGTGCTTTAAATAGTGACCTGAAAGTACCCAGTCAGCAAAACTTGCCCCAACTGGGTGAGCCTGAAACTTCCACATTTTCATAGCAAATTCTATTTTGTATATGTAAATCTGACTGAAGTAATTTTCTTTAATTTTTTTTAGAATTACTACCATTTCATTTAGTTTAACTTCATTTTACTTCAGTGTAACTAACAAAACATGTTTATATAAGGAAGAGAAAGCATTAGTGTTAAATTGCCCAAAAAATATATATATATTACCATGTTTATTGGGGGAGTGAAAATCTATAGTTGTAGGTTCTTGCAGACAGACTCTGGTGTGATGTTCTTATTATTGGTTGCAATAATTGCTTTAATTTAATTTCATGTTTATGCAACTTGAAGGCTTTCTGATGAGAGCCTCTTGTTGAGTAGTAAACTTACTTTCCTTGTTTAGTAGCTTTGAGAGAAGCGATGATGTCATCAACAGACCGCTCCTTTGGTTCTGATTCATCCTCCTGTGTAGCTTGTTTCATCTTGACTCCTGACTTCTTCCCTTTCTTTATCTGGCTCTCCTTCCTATCAAGTTTTCTTCTGCAAAGAATAGAAGTTGATCATTCATAGAACCATGGGAAGCTCACAAACGTATCTAAAAGTTCATAAGCATACTAAATATTTTCATACTGTTGGTGTTTCAGACTCACTGATGATGAGGTACACAGCTGGACTAGATATAACTAGTCCAGATATCTAGCCTAAAGTTCATAAGCACAGATACTTTAAGCTGGAAGTTCACAAGCATACTAAATACTTCATACTGTGGATTTATCACACTCACTTATGAAGCGATACACTATATGGACTAGATATAACTAGTCCAGATATCTAGCCTAGAAGTTCATAAGCACATATACTTTAAGCTTAAAGTTAATAAGCATACCAGATACTTTCATACTGCTGGTTTTTCACATTCACCTATGAAGAGGTACACTATCTGGACTAGATATAACTAGTCCAGATATCTAGCCTAAACGTTCATAAGCATAGATACTTTAAGCTGGAAGTTCACAAGCATACTAAATACTTCATACTGTGGATTTATCACACTCACTTATGAAGCGATGCACTATCTGGACTAGATATAACTAGTCCAGTTATCTAGCATAGAAGTTCATAAGCATAGATACTTTAAGCTGGAAGTTCACAAGCATACTAAATACTTCATACTGTGGATTTATCACACTCACTTATGAAGCGATACACTATATGGACTAGATATAACTAGTCCAG
>JAIPMN010213792.1:0-17593 GCA_020650975.1 Apostichopus californicus
ATATATACATACATACATATATAATTTAAACTTTAGTGGTATTCCAAGTTACTTTGTTCCTAAAATGCTGCGTACGTAAGATTGAAGTACACGATAGTTTCAGTTTATTGTTTGCATTCCCTTCATAAATGATGTCAACAATTTCAATACTAATTGCAAACTAGGTGTTTTATATCCTAGGATCAACGTAATGTCACTGAACGTAATTGTCGTCCGTCTATAAAAGTTGTTTTAGTTTCATTTCTTTGTATGGAACCAGTGCAGGAGGAAATCCATGTAGCCTACGATATTTGTCTTAGCTGTATATTTGACAAACATGTATGTTTTCTTTACGGATAGTATGAGTTTTAAGTTTTAAGTTTCGCAAAATTATCTGAAGAAGAAACTTTCAAGTCAATCAATTCTTAGAGAAGAATGTGATAGTGCCCAAGACTGAAATAGTTATAATTAAAGCAATACAAATGAAAACACATCCCACATTATATGGGGACGAAATTATACATATGTAGGGTTTATATCATGTTTACATCATACGACATAAGTTAGCAATTTATGATTGCTGAGATATTCGTATATCACAAATATGAAACTGCAGGAAGCCGATGATTAATTGTTTATTTTTAAACTTAACCGTTTAATACTTTCTCTGTTTAACAAATCTGTGCACTTGACATATCAGTTGCATTTTAAAGGCTCTTGATATCTAAAGTCATTGTTGAGTACAAGATTAAATAAAAATACAAAGGAAAATGACTTTACATCTGTATTTCATTGTTGATACCATACTTACCATGTTTCTGTTTGTCTTCCTTGTTGTTGATAATAAACATATCACTAAAATAAACTAAAGAAAAAGTTCTCCCTGATGGAAACTTCCCATGGCTATTATTTCACTTTAGAGTAGCAGCTTATTCTCAACAAGACATATTCTAAATGTATCTCATAATATCAGTCACCTGGTTCCTTATCTTATCAAGAGAAAGTGTGCGCATGATAGTACACATGATAGTCACATTAGTACCCTGGCTCCCTGTACTTTCTAAAATAATATGAATGGGTCTTACAGGTCACCTACACAGGCAGTTTTTATGGCAACCAGCTTTAGGTGGCAGCAGAAATGCGGTACAGTGTAACAGAGTACAGTGTCAGAGGACACTTTTTTCCACCAAATGAATATTCACGGGGAATTCATTAAAACACTTTGATAAACTTTCGACAATTTGCAGTCCAGAAACCTCGCATAGTAGCGTAATAAAGGCATTTAAAAAAATGTGGAATTTAACTTCACTTTGTTAAATTAAACTTAGCTAGTCAAGCTGATGATATCTATGGTACTATGATATTTTAGAATATTCCCGCCGTCCCCCCCCCCCCCAAATTAAGCAAGTCAACTCCAAAAGTTGTTATGAAGTCTAAAATGCACCTTACTTAGTCTCCACTACAAGGGTACAAAGGCTTTGCATTCCTTAACAGAATGCGGACACTGAATAAAAAAGTCATCATTGTTCACAGAGGTAATGACAATTAATACACACTACTCTCACTCTCTGCAGTGCATCTACAAAAGACTACTAACATACGTGTTATTATTGTTAACAAGAGTCTTTCGATGCAAGAAAGACTAGCTGAATAAATAGCTGAAGCAACCATTTACATGGAGACGTAGTAGTACAAGTGAAGATATCATTTGCATTTTTACATCAATAATCTGACTTTGATAAGTTTTTTTTAAACTCAAGCTATAAACATCCCGATCTTCTTTTGTTGTTTCAAATACAGAGTTAATTACTACTGAATCTTTTCCACCAATTGGTGTCTAAAATGTGTACATGTAAGCCTCTGCTCTTAGATAAGAATTCCATGAATAATCAATGAACACAATGTACTCGGTTCTAACTCGTTTGTTGGTACTAGTGGGCCTAAAGATAAGACCGCATGCAACATATATGACTAAAATAATAAATGTAACTATTTCTTGTATTTTAAGCCAACCTCTTCCTTTTCAGGCTTGCACTTGTTCTTTTATTTTTACAAATCAATGTAGCAATTAAAAGTTTCTATATGGACTCTACAATAAGTGGATGATGTTGACGTATTCCAGTATTTAGTGGAGTTAGGAATATAATACTACTACTGCCGGTGCAAAAGTCTTAACAGATTATCTATCGTAAATTTTCCATCGGTATTGATGCAACGCCTACACCAAACGAAATATCGCAATATTCTGCTATTCACGTTCATTTCAGTTTCTGGTAGGTCCTGGAAACAAAGTATACAAATTGTTACTGGTTCTGGAGTATGTTTGAATGACACAAACAACCATACAAGCTTGGAACAAGGGCACAGCAATGTATATATTCTTCTAGAGGGACTTTGCCATCCCCTCCTAGAATTACTTCAACGTGACTGGGTCATCAATAAAAGACAACCATAAATACATTTTGGAAAATTTCAGTGTTGAAATATGTAAGCATTACATTACTTGTTAGCCTACTTTAGACTTTAAGTGTCTCAAAATTAAATAAAATGTCAAAACATTTCATATCCAGTGTCAATGATTATGATAATCAATAGAAGATCACGGAAAAGTCGCTGTTTATATGATGGCAAGCGCATGCTCATAATGGGCAAACTGCTGTTTTGAGGTATTTTACTCTGACCTTATAGGTCACGGAGTTACCACTTCCCAGGCATTTTTAGTCAGACTAATATATATATGATTCATCTCTCGTACACTAAAAACCAATTTTCTGCAAAGATATCTACAAAAAGAAGTTAAGATGGCTATGCTATGCGACCGTAATATGTTGTGGGAAAACCTTTTTACAGTACAATTCACACAGTAGTAACATTTTGCATCGACGTATTTACGTGCTAAGTGTATATGTAGTGTATACTTAATTACACATCGACTAGCATTCTATAATGAAACATTACGACGAGTTTGCCAAACGAATGCGGTTACTATTGCGTTAAACTGTAGATCCAATCACTGAAAATATAAGAGTGTCACTGCAAGATACGTTTATAACCTAACGAAACATAATAAAACAACCTAGCCTTAGTGCGTTCCTTGTGTTTTCCTTACAATCGTTGAGATAACCTTCGGTTGTTTTGTTTCACTTTTGAGTGGATTGACTATAAATAACAACAACATATTATTATTGTTTATTATCATTATAATATGACAGGCATTTACTGTTCATTGTTCATGGTCTTATAGAAAGTTTCCCTTCTGTTCCTAATTGATTAATGAATGATGTATAACACATAAACTAGAAGTATGCAATATATTCAGAAGACAGCTACTTTGTAGCTGATACGTTATAGACATGAAAGAAGAAATACTATTACAAACTAAATTTGTTATGACAACGCTATTACTGCTTGGTATTGAAATACCTTTGCTTCCTTGTATGAATATGATTGAGTATGTATGTTAAAATGTTTGTGGAATGAATTTATTGGTCACCCTGAGCGTTGGACTAAAAACAATCCACAAACTTTCAATGTGGCCGTTCAACAAACAGACATAATTTTGTAACATATTTATATTATATTTGTAATCAAAACTGAATAACTATTATACGAAACACCTCTATCATGCCTTATCACTCTAACTTAAAAGAAGACAGCATAACACGCATGTTATTCACTTATAGTTGGGTCTACATATCGTATTCTTTACAATGCAAAACACAGCCAACGATCGAGAAATTGTCTAGAACAGGTTACATATAGCCGTTGTTAATGTGTCCAATGGAAATTATTTGACTATTTTGACTATTTAACAACGTGCTGTATATAAGCAGGCATGCCACTGCCTGTTTTATCACTATTTTATGTCAACCTATATAAATATTTCAATGGTTGCACTTAGTCCCTAAATATGTATTGTTGGATATTGAAGTACACAGTAGTTTCGGTTTTATAACTTGTTATCGCGATCTTACGGTATATTGCAAAGGTCGGTATTTCCAGTACCTCCCTGTATGATATTGACACTAAGGCTAAAGTTAGCTTTGATGATAGAGAATCACGAGTATATTCGTAAATCTGTATTTGACAAATATGTACTTTGTTTTTTTTATATACGATTGGTATGAACCAAAGTGTTTAAGATAATCAGAAGTGGATGAGTTAATATGTGACAAGTCTATTCTAAGACAGGATTTTGGCACCAAATCATTGTAATGAAATGAAATTTAGGAGTTAAACAAAGAAAGAACTAACATATAACACTATGTATGGATATATCATATTAATGAATTATACTATATGTGAAGGTTCAATACGGCATGCATAATCGTATAAATGCATGGGCATAGCCTCTAAAGATTATACGCATATGCTGGATATGAAAATGAAATTAACTAATGACTTATACTTTCGTTGCCGTCAAGTAGTTTTGTTAAAAAAATATAAAACTTGCCTTTCACGATATTTCTTTGAAGGGGCCTTGATATCTAACTTCCTCGTTGTGAATTAACCGAAACTATCATTCATTTTCATGCACTTAGAAAAATCTAGTTCAGGGGGGTCTCGCCACCCCACCCCACCCTACTCTCATGGCTGTATTGTACGTGAGTTCAATTGTAAAAATACAACAAATAGCAGGATGTGCCTACATTTCTTTGGTACTTCCTTAACCCTCTTTAAGTTGCTGCATTCCATTGACTTTTGTACACCAAAGACATGGACAACATGAAGCACTAATTATGTGTACCGCAGTACTGGAACCGATCATGAATACATGGATTAAATATTATTTGGAATATCTTCAGTAGCTTTATACTAGGGTGACTGCTTACACTATATTTCGTGTTGGTACGTAATGGTGTGCATGTTAGCCCTCGTAAGAGCCACTTCGATGTTTCACCATTCTGCACCCGATTATTAGATAAATTTCTGACTTTCAAAGATTTAATTACTCTAGTTTATAGGTATATCACATTTCGACGAAAGTCCCATTATAGCCACTGTTTAGTGAAACTTATTATTCTTTATGTTAGCATTATTCATGTTCCAGTTCTGTGGTAAATCCATAAGTATTTCTAAGTTATGTATTTTTGTTTATAAGCTAAAGTGTCCTTTTCATAAATGTTATTAGTGTTTATTAACTTACAGTGCAAATGTTTATATCTGCCGTTTGGCTAAGATCATGTGTAGTATCTGTTCCCTTTCAAGGGGAATGGTGACACATACCCGCCGATGATCACACAGGCACAGTCACAGTCCCGATGTAATGGGACTGAGGTTGAGAGCGGATCAGTCGTTCGGTAGTTTGGTTTTCGTGCCCAGGTTCTTTCCTGGGGGACTTTTCTTAAAAAGTAAATCTGCGGTGAATGTTTCTTAACTATTCTCTCCTTATATATCAAACAGAAAGCCGAGTCACGATGAAGTCATTGATGCTAATTGGTTAACCTGTACTCCAGCCTATGTAAACAGATACATTCACAATGAAATAGCTAGAATACCTAACGTTCACTCAAATTGGCAACGAGAAATCTCGCAAACACATGTTCTTGTTTACAGTCATTATAAAAACTAAAACTGTATATTATTATAAACCTAAAAATAGTGAACTAAAATAACACACAACATGAAGCGTTTGCAGAAGTTTGAGTAATGCAGATACTACATTTTAGTCCTAATAATATCTAAATGGTTGTATTGAGATTATCACACCCGTTCCCTTCAATGTTGAGCAAAGCATTGATTTATATATTGGAAATTACCCTTTGTAACATGAGCCCGTTAGAAATGTTCCAGATGCTATTTTGCGACTCCTTGCCAATACTGCATGTATATGATCGAAGTTGATGTCGATGACGAGCCCTGTGGTTGGGGTGTCACACATCGGAATTGGAAAACATTAGGTTGAGAAAATGCAATCGTGTGCGTTATTGAAAGTTCAATGGTTACTTATTTTTCAAATTTTTCTTCTCTAATTTTGTCCTTTCAAATCAAAATGTGACTTTTCCTACATTTTCGGCTTTATAATTTCAACAATAATTTTCAACAATTTTCACTACAAATAAGTAGGAAATAATAGCTACACGTCTTTGGAAATATCGTGAATTACCTCTGGTAATATCTGTTTCATTGATAGGTGACGGGTATTTTTAAACGTATAGGAATAAAAACAAATGCACAGTCATGTTTCATACTTAATTTTTAGACTTCACTTTGTATTCTATTAACAATAACTATAGAATTGAATTATGAAAGTCAATCGAAATCCATATTGAGTTATATACCTTAGTAAAGTAACTACCAAACAGTTGGTGAGTGTGTTGGTGCACATGCGTGTGTGTGCATATATTTATGGTACCCTTCCTTGCTAGCATGATGTTTCAAGTCGGTAGATTTGACAATTCTCCATGAGTACAAGATGTCTGTGCATTATATTCAAGGAAAGTACGACTGTCGTAAGTAGTTTAGTTTAATTGATTGTGTACATTAGGAATGTATTAATACAAGTTATTACGTAATCGCTTCGCCATGCTAGTTCCTCTTTAGCAGCAGCTTTAACTGATATAGTTCTATTCATGCCATCAACTAGAAGGGTGGATGTCTTATCTTCACTTAACATGGTTATATCTATTTTCGTCATCTGTCAACGCCGTCTTACTTTGACTTTGACATTGACATTGCCGTTCTGCTTTGCCCGTGCCTGCTTCCACGTGGTTTTTGCTATACCATACGCAATGAACACACATATGCTGATTTTTCTCTCTCTCTCGCTTGTAGAACTTACCTTCCGCCAATCCATCTACCTTGAAGAAAGTGTACTTCAATTGGATGTTCTAGATTTGGACTTTGGACTTTTCTTCAACCTGTATATTCGTCATTTCCATGACCACGCTGTATCGCCAACCTATTTAGTCAACATTAAAGAACCACGCTTTAGCCACCATATCAAACCGACCTCTTTCGCCAACCTACCAGGAACCACACACCTTATCCTTTCTCGTCTCATCTTTTGTGTTCGTGACTGCTAGTTAAGCTCTAGTGGTTGTATCCCTCTTATATATAGCTAGCATTCACATAACACCATATACAAAACAAACTGACTGTATATATACAACTTGCAAATGCTTTTGCAAGAGTTCTTGCCAGATAATATTTACGTATCTTTGGTAACATGGCATGGCCTGGCTTGCAAATTGTAGAATACGAGAACCTCAAGAGTACTAGGTCTACAACTTCATAGCTTTCAATTCATAGTTTAGCGTAGACCTTACTGCACAGCTGTGTAAACAAATTAACATTCATGCATGACAACTTTCCAATAAATTTACTGGTACTTTCTAAGAGTTTAAGCCCGCATACAGTTATCAACGAAATTCTGACAATTTCAGGGAACACATGTTTCAAGTGTCCATATACTTTACTGGCCAATTTAATTGTCAGTTACATTGAGACTCTTCTTCTGTTTATGTCCATGTCCATGTCATATCATGTCATGTTATGTTAAATGATAATGCTTCAGAGAGCTTCGCTTCTGGACCTTTACTAACGCTCTCAGATACATTCCACAGAATGGATAGATTAAATTTCTTTAGCAATTTCTAATATAATTGAATTTGATAACATATATTTCAATTATCTCTTATTGTGGATTAAATTCTGATTTTGATTGTACAGGTAAAAAATGAACGTGGTAAGGATATGAGGAAATTGCCTGTTATGAGTGGACTTATAACATCCCTTTTCTTTTAAGAAGAGCGTGGTTATTCAGGGCCACACTGAAAAAGTCCGGATGTGTTGTCTTTCTGTGTGATACTTGGACGGACGTCGCTTGGGAGATGTCAGAAGATAACCGAATGACCGATTCTGTTAAAATGTTTAGTGTTTCGTCCGAAAGTTTCCTAAGCTTAGAAATATTTTACTGTAAACATTCTTTCAGTGTGGAATTTTAAATATAGTATTGACAAATGAAGACCAAGTAGATGCCGAATTTCACTTGGACAAAGATATTACATACTTAGAGTACAGCTGTTTGGCTTAAGCAACCTTTAAAGTAGACTGGCGTAGTGTACAGGACAAACTACAACAAATCCGTTTTGCGTGTGACATAGGTAAAGAATAATGGGTTCCCCTGACAGAATCCTTTCGGAATGATGTCAAGTTTGTTGACACTTTTACACTAAGGAAGGCAACATGTTCTCGTGTGTTGCGTAGCTTTTCAAATACTCTTCTTTCATGCAGTGCATGCGAATCCAATCGGTGACATCAAACTATCGGTTTGCTACTTCGTTCGCTATTTCACTATCTCATAAGGATCAAAGTTGAATTCATGTCAACTCGTTGCGTGATGGTGTTTCTCGGCAGCTTGAAATGATTTATGTTGAATAGTCTGGTGTTCTCCTGAAAAATAAAGAAAATTACTTTATAGTAATACATGTTATAGTAACCTTCAGTGAGTGAGCATGCTTAAACTTTATTTTCTCAGATAAATACACAAAGTGCAGTCGCTGCTGACGTAGGTTGGAAAAGAATGAAACTTGTGGATGCTTGTGATAGTGTCGCTGCTTCCATTACCGTTACCACGCTCTCACGTACACCACTTTACACAAACTGTATTACCATCAAGGGTACTTTCCAGTTTTGTAGAATATATGCTTCCGGTTACTCGTTATATTTATTAGGACTAGTATTGGAAATGTTTTCTACAAGGGCAGTTAAAACTTTGACATTTATACTTACGCTATATTAAAATATGAAGGCTCCTTCCAAGTTCCACTTTTGAGCTCCAAGAATGTTTCGTCCCCCACTCCATCCCCAGAAAGAATACTTGAAACTGCAAAATAAATGCATCAAGATCAATCTGAGATTTTATTCTGCTTTCAATAATTCAGAAAGTTAAAATCACTTGTTTGAAATTGGGATCATATCACTTATACATTACATGAGAGAACAATACCAATGCTTGAAGAAAAGGTTGAAAAGCTAGGCAAATAATCTAATCTTGTATTGAATTATATTAGCAATAATTATTCCTGTCAAAAATGATAAAACTCGCTGCAGATCTGCAGCTTTGGTTCCTTTGCGTTTGAAAATGAATTTATTAGCACTTAAAGTTAAGATATAGCAACATCTACAGCGGGAGAAAAGTATATGCTTAAATACAGCAAATTCCGGGCGTAAAATTGGGATAACTTTGTAAGGTTTATGTTACAACCTAAGGTTGCAACGGTTTCAGCTCTCCCAAGTAAACGTCTAGATTATATATAGTGTAACATATTTCAAACATTATAAGACACACACGTGTACCAGCCATTTACCTTTACAAATACAAACAATGCTTGCATAATTGTCGTATGAGATGATGGCGAACGCAGTACAATTGTTTACAAATTATATCATTTTTGCTCTTCAAACTAAGCCGCAATGTTATTGAAAACCTCGCCCAATCTCGGCATTCACTATTCTCGGTTTACAAGAACTAATAGTTTTCAATGTTCTCTTTTGCCTTTATCATAAGAGCAAACACATTGTAGCACAAGAAAGCACACAATTAACTTCTGATAATTTAAAAAATTTACTTACTTTTTATATGTTTTAAATCTTTTGCATCTAGGTCTTTGGATCTAACCATTTCAGGAACATTGCATCTTACAAATCTACAAACATAATAATGAATGAGAATAACAATCTCTGTAAATAGGATCGTATGTACCGGATATTCAAAATACCAATACTGTAATGATTCAGCATCTGGCTACTGTGTACATGTGGTTGTAATGGGACTGCAATTACAATAATCATTACTTCAATTGGTTGTTGTGTTATTCCAGTGGCAAATAAGATTGCTAGTATTTGAAATATGTAAATATTCTACTCTGTAATCTAAAAATCCCAATCCAGATTTTGTTATTAACGCTAGATGTGGTTGTTTGAATGTTGGCTATTTTCTCGGAGAAGTCAATGCTTCCTTCCTCTATTAAGTGAATCATAGAAAGCTGGTCTGCGCAGGTCTAATCATGGCAACACAAATTAAATGCTTCACATTTTAAGTTAATGTTTTTAATATTTCCTTGGAATGTGACACATTTAGAAATGTTTGGCAGGTGGCAACTGGTATTATCATTTAGAATTTCATCGCTATGCACCTGCTTGGAAAGAATAATAGGTTTCTCATTGTGAAAATGTTTTACATTAGAAAGGAAGCAAAACTTTTTCATATCAATATCAATGATGACATTGCTATCTTTCATGTTCCTAAATACATTTATTAAAGAGCTTCATGTTTTACTGATACATGTCAACAGTACAAAACACTAATATAATGTACTTTTAATACAGGCTGGTGGAAAATTCACTTGACCGATAAACACGCATGGGGAGTTTCCCTCTTAGCAATAATGATAATTAAGTTAGTACTAAGTCCACAAATAAATACCGAATCTGAGCTTTGACATTTCTTTTCGCCCACAGTACGATCTTCATTAATAAATCATCTTTTTGTTCCAAATTGATGTCATTTAACTCAATGATATCAATCTCAGGCAGCTTCAGTTGAAGCAGAAAATCCAATGGGCAATCTGCACCGAATGACATAGCTTCAAATTTTACCTGAGAAATAGATGAGAGAGACATGAGTTAAGCTGTCCTTCTTTCTTATGGTCGTGAATCTCGAAACTGATAGCAATATAATGATCGAAATAAGTGTTTATCCACGTGTCATTAATCGTGGTATAGCTTAGTGCATTTCTTGTTATGGATGGGCCATTTGAAGAAAAAAAAAGTTTATAACGCATGTGACTAAGTATGGTCAATTTAAGAGAATAAACATTTCTCGCTATGTCTTTGGTATGAAAAAAAGTTCCACTTTGTAACTGTCTGAAATACTGCATAAGTAATAATTCATATGAAGGAGTTCTATTGTTACGAACGAGTTTTTGGCGTAAGGCAAAGAGCGCTAAATCGTACGAATGAATTAATTGGTAAGACCTCGTTAGTTTGTACGAAGACACTAATACAATCTAGGAGCTATATTCGAATTTCCAGTCGCATGATGTGTTATATATTGCATAAAGTACTGTAAATATTAAGTAAATCAATGGTGTCAGACACTGCTTGTTATAATGACAATTGTTTACTATGATTGTGCCACTTAGGTATATTCCTAGTAAAATACTTGTAAGTTTGTTTGCTTGATTATTTATACTGACAACAAATTAATTTATTTCTGTTATTTCTGAAATCCTTATCGGAAAGTTTACAAACTTGCTTTATTATTCCTAAACTGATGATAAATGGTATAACGTTCATAAATCTCCCAGACTGATGTTTTTCCTTATTAATTATGAAACATATTGCTCCGGATACATTTCGTTTGTGTGTTCAGAATCAATCGACATATTAAGACGATTACAAAACAAACAGATGTCTTATACAGTTTGCTCCAAATAAAACGCTATGGGCGTTTGCAAAACTTGTTTGTGACTGATAAAACACGGGTTATGAAGATAGCAAAGCCGGTACTCACATTTGAGCGTACACACTTGCCAATAAAGAGTTTGAATGAATTCTGATGATATCGCTCATCTAAGCGCACGACTTTCATGTTTGGAAGCAACGAGTACTTCTGCTTAAGAGAAAACGGTTTGACAGATTCTTCATTAGTTTCCATATCAAGAGTGTCCTCGTCGTTTTCAGATTCGTAGATGCAATCTGCTAACGTATTCAAGCATCTATTTGTCAATAGATACTGCAATGTTTTGTCTCTCATGTTCTTAGAAATGCCGCATATGAACCGCAATATTCGGGAGATTCTAATATTTTCTTCTGTCTTGTTGGCTTTTAATGCGCGTAAGATCTTCCTTAAAGCGTCTAAATCCTCTGAAACAATGTATTCCGCAATACAAACCTCTTGAATATAATCATGAGAGAACACATTGTAGTCAGATTTTGACACGCCAACTTTCTGCAACCCTTTGATAGGTTTTATATATCCAATTGATTGAGCCATTTCTATGTCATGAGCTTGAAGACTTGCTTCGTTAAGATCAAAGTTTATAATCGATTTACTTATATCATAATTTAAAGATGCCTTCGCGAGTTTCATTCGTAACGGTTGTATCTCTCTTAACATAGCTTCGTTACCCGGCTTCTCCAGGAACCTTCTGTCGAGGCAACTTATGACTGAAGTAACTAATGAAGACATCTTGCTGATGTTCAACTCATTGATTGCTTCATTAATTTTGAGTAGCTTTGATACTATGATATGTATAAACATGACAATAAACAACGGTGTGTCTTTAAAGTCTTTCACTAAATCATTTTGATTTAAAGTATAAATTGTTTTTTCTTTTAAGTCTGCATACATTTCATCATTTCCTTGCTTTTTTGGTTTACTTCTTGATGCATCAGTTAAATCATCGTTATGAGGTGTTCTCGTTTCACATGGTTTGATGCGTTTGTAATACTCCAGTGTTTTACCGACGTATGTTTCAATCTCTTCTGTATTGAATCCTAAAATCTCGACTTTAACGTATGGTTGTTCGTAAATGCAGTTTGACTGATCTATCATTCGTGACGTTACCCACAACCTCATATGTGGGTATTGATTCAACATGGGCTCTGTCAAAAAACGTTTTAATGAAATATCACCAGGTGAGACAACATATGTACCGCTAGTCTTTACTTGTTCAACTTGGCTTATTTCGTCTAATCCATCCAGCAGTAGATGGCATTTCCTTTTCAGTATAATGTCGCACAGTTGTTCACATGAGATATTAATTTCTCCTGGTAAAGTTTTATGTAATTGCTCTCCAATACCGGCATTAATGTCGATTCCTGTCAGTGGCAGGATAAAAAGCATTTCTCCCTTCTTTTCATTCAGTGTTTTCTTTGACCACTGACAGGCTAGATACTGACGAATTGTTGTCTTCCCATGACCAATATCTGCAATAAACAACGCCCTTTTTATTTGTTGAGAGATCGTTGGATCCAGCAATGATGTGCTGGTCTTGGTTTCTCTGGTGCTATTCGGATAAGTAACGTGACATAAAGTTTCTGTGTAGAGTTCATCGATGAGAACCTTCTCTCCCCATGGCAGTGGTTTTATGTAGCTCATCGACTGATATCGATCTTGAAGATGATTCACCAACTTGTCCATTTGTTCTTAAAACAAGAAGAGTCACAAAAAAAAGTTTAGTCTGAAGTTTAATCAACATTCTTGAGCAAAGAATAAGTGTTAACAAATTAACTTTGGTTATTAAAATATGATAAATTTTTTTATCAGTTTATTCGTTTTGAAAAGAGGATTTGAGTTAGTCATGTAACATCATTGACATATTTCACGATTTTTATAACATTTTCTTAAAGGGACGATTCCCTAGTGTTGCTTGTTTTGTCTTTACATGTCAGGAGAAAATATAAAATTGCCAAGACTGAATAAAACACTACATCATTACCTTCTGATAAAGGCAATGAATGTGTAAGAAGGGGTTCTGTTGCACTCTGTGGAATATAATAACATGACAGTTAAATGCTAATGATTAAAAATTGACATGTCGCATAAGAAATGGCAATTCGTGTACTTGAATATTTAGCAATACAAAGTTCCGTTGGACAAGACGCAATTACCATTTTTGGGGAATATAATGAAAACAAATACGTGATCAGCACGTAAATACTCTAAAAGAGCTAAAAACCATCTCAATTATGCATTTGCAACAAGTTAAATCTGACACTACTTGTATTGTTAAATTTATAAACAATCATTACCGTAATTATGTTTTGTTTATAGTATATGTCAATAATTGTAATAAAGTAATATTCCCAAAACTCAAGGAACGCTTATAGAAGATCTGAAATATCATAATATGTATATTTAGTACAATTTATATTGAACATACCAATTCGGTGTCACTCTCTTGATGTTTTTGGAGTTATCATTCCTTACTAAAACAGAAAAGTATTTACAAAGTATGTTTTTAAATTGAAAGAAAACATCGATTCATGAAATGCTATTTCAGAAGGTATTAATACCGTTGAGTTACGTTTGGACGATGTACAATATATATCATCAGTAATGCGTTGGGTCTGCTGATATTTGAATTTACTCACTATTCTAGAACGTCAAATTAGCTTTATAATAATCGGGGTACAAGTGTATGGAAATTAATGTAAACCCAAACTTAAGATAATATGAAAACTATACGATATAACATATGCACAATTATTAACATAACAGCTAAACAAGGATATAATTTCATTTTCTGACATGCGAAAATGTTCACCTGCTGATTAAAGCTGATTAAAATAGAGAATTAATAGCTATGGGAAATCTCTATCTCAAGGCCCTTTATACATGTAAAGGTAGCGAAAAATTACAAAAAAATGATCAAACCACCAATAATCATCCGTATGGGAGTACGCAGTCAGATAATCTAGAGAATCTAGAGAAAGCAAGCGCACTGGGTAAGTGGCGAAGCTAGGAGCAGTTCTAATGGGCACCCAAAATGAAGTATTTGCATACCCCAATCATTGTTTTGGCTTAATAATTGATGGAACAATGATTTTGTTTAATTTTTTTTATCTTGCTCATCTAGTTGGCCAGGTATTACAATTTTCAGCTTTCTCTGTTGAGGACAGGAGTTTTTCAATTGCTATATTTTTAGTGGGTACAATTCATTTGAACGTTTCCTTGTCGGTATTTGTCATGCTGCTGTATTTGGCCACTCTCCAGATTACTATCAGTATGAACTTTTTTTTTTAATTTCATGGTTTTAAGGACGATGGAAGTATATCCAGTTGTGTACACTGTTATTTGATATGCGTAATCAGGGTAGCTAGATTTTCAAATAGCTATTGACTTCTGCTAGATATTTTGGAGCACATCAATAGATGTCAGAAATAGGAATTACTTGTTTTTATTTATGATTTGCAAATAATACATCATTACCTTCTGATAATTCCGATGGATGTGCAAGAAGGGGATTTGTTGCATTCTGTGGACGCTAATAATATTAAAAATAATAAATGTTAACGATTACAAATTGACATGTCGCATAGAAAACGGCGATTCGTGTACTTTAATATATAATAATAAAAGTCAGATTCGACGAGGCGCAATTACCATTTTCGGGAAATATGAATGAAACAATTATGTAATCAACACGTTGCTACGCTGGAAGAGCCAAGAACTACTTTAATATAAATTTGTAACAAGTTAAATCTGACATTATTTGTATTGTTAAGTTTATCCACAATTGTTCCGTAACTATGTTTTGTGAATAGTATATATAATTCAAACATTGCAAGAAAGCAATATTTTCAAAACTCAAGGAACCCTTATAGGAAATCTGAAATTAATATGAATATTCGGTACTATTTATACTTAACATACCAATTCGGTGTCACCCTCTGGGTGTTCCTTTGTGGGGTTGTCATTCCTTACTAAAACAGAAAAGTGTTTCCAAAATACGTTTTTAAAATTGAAAGAAAACATCAATTCATGAAATTACCCTCGGAATGTGATTAATACTGTTATTGGAGATGCGTATACAGGGTAGCTAGATTTTCAAATAGCTATTGACTTCTGCTTGAGATTTTGGAGCACATCAATAGATGTCAGAAATAGGAATTACTCTTTTTTATTTATGATTTGCAATAAGAAACTTCAGAAAGGAACTGAATATAGACATTGAGTATCATTGACAACATATTTACATGTTCCATTAAAAAAAAAACATTACGCGGCATTTCCATCCCATAAAATGTGTCTCACCGCGGAATTAACATTAGCAATAACTAACATACGCGCTCAAAAGACCTAAACTATTAAACAAATGAATAGCATGTACATAAATGGACGTCTTTCTTACCTTTTTTACATACAGTAAAACAAACAGTAACCACCATACATATCATTACCGCTATCCCGACGGAGACTACAACAATTATTACCAATCTAAAACCATCGAGAAAGACAGGTAGTTCTTCATCATTCGCTGCGGAGTCAGTGTGTGTGTGTCGGTGGTTTGAATGCAAGGCGCTACAAATAAATACATAAAAAAGTATGAGTTTTCAGTGTCTTCTTTGTTATCTCTCATTTTATACATTCATGCTTGGCCACTAAAGTCAAACACTTTGATAATGCATTTCAATTTGTTAATGAACCAACTGCATTATGGACAACACACTGTCTTAAAGCTGTGTTAGTTGTGGTGGCACTTAAAATACACACTTAGATAATCTTTTTCCAACCATAGTTCTTCGCCTGGCTATTTTTTATAATTGTATTATCGATCTCTTATATGCAGAACTTTGATAGCACAACCCGCTCTATCCTTGCTATTTGAAAATTGTTATATTTTAATGTGTATTAAAAAATGTATATAAAGAAAAATGCTTCATAAACTAAAAAGTCTGCCATGGTATTATGCTTACACTTGAAGAAATAGTGAACATATTTTACAATTATGTAACAATTATGTGAACAAAAATCTAACCTAAAAGACTATAAGATTTTGGATGGTCTGGTTACATTATGATATAAAGAAGGTTACCTGAATTTAGATCCATAGAACTGTCCTTGATGCCGAACATGTTACTTCCAACGACAGTGCATATCACTGACAGTTTTAAGCCACATGTATCCTCCATGTAAGCAATAGTATCAAACGTATCCGTATCTGTATTATGTCTGACGGTAACATTGAAGAGGTCTTTGTTTGCAGTGACTAAGCTTACATTTACAAGAGGGCGAGCGCCTTGAACACTGCAGGAAACATTGTGATAGGCATTTGCGCTTGAGCGGCAGTGGCAGGAATCGCAGAGGGAAAGCCCCAGACATTCTTGTTGAGGCTTAACTACAAATAAAAGTTAAGTAAGACTTTAAAAAAAAACGCTAGAAAAAATCCTGTCAGCATGTAGATACAAACTTTAGAAAAGGAACGTAAGAGACACATAAAATTCGATATGTTCTTTTTTCATGTTGCATTTAGAGATTCCATCATGGGAGACTTGAAATCGTTGTTTTGAAACCAAATCAGTTGATATCAAACTAACATGATAATTGAAAAATAATTTAATGCTCAACAAAATGTATTAAATTTCTACAGCATATTTGAAGCTTAAGTTAATTTGCATATTATATGTTGACATACCATTTATATTAGCTACATATTAAACTACAGTGAGTTGTATTGTTTAGAATAGATGAGAGTAATTTATTTACATGGTATTATACTTACTTGCAAGTTCTAAACGAACAAAAGCTTCTTCATACGTTACATCTTTCACACTGACGATCTTGTACAAACCGCATCGCTCTTCTATTACGCCTTTGATCAACAAAGCTCCTGTTCCTGAAATATCATAATTCCCTTCCGCGGGTTTTAGGACTACCTTTTCTCCGTTTTCAAGTGTTACCAGAGGATTGTCAAACATAGTCTTATCACTGTACCAGTATACGTTACTATCGTTTTCAACATGACAATCAATGACGAAATTCTGACCGATTGTAGCATACTCATTCTCGTTGCAATGGAGGCCGAAAGCTTAAAAAAAATAATATATGTAATAGATGTAACTATATTGTATACCTAATAATAAGTGAATAATATATACTTAC
>JAIPMN010213798.1:0-11592 GCA_020650975.1 Apostichopus californicus
TTAATTGCTGAAAATCGCACATTCTGAATTGTTTGTGTTGTCATTGCTTTTTGCTCTCTCTTAAATGTACCTTTCTGCTGTGAGCGATTCAAACATGCATCCATATATTATTTACCTAATTACTAGGTAATAATTAACCTAAAACCTGTGTAAAATATTTACCGAACGGGTGCTATGTAAACTTCTCTGGCAAAATTTTACATAGCAGTATTGTTATTGCGTTACATAATAAACATGTAAAACTTTACAAACCAGCAGTTAAGTAATTTTTAATTAAATGTTTTAGTGTTCTTATTTGACATGAAAATTAAGTAAAATTTTACGTAACCTGTGTAAAACGTTTTCTGAGTGTAAGTGTTATATTTAGGGGATAGGGGTTTGCAATTTCACCTGCAAGTGTCAATTGAACATCATGAAGGTGTTGGCTATATTCAACACGCACAAAGTGTAAGAATAGCCAGACATGTGGTGTCACTTCAGCGCTCCCATCAACTGAGTAATAAACACCTTTGAAGTGCTAAATGTATGGGACTGGGTGTGACAATGATACCTGCAAGTGTTGATAAATTCAACACCAGCAAGGTGTTAGATTTTCAACACTCGGAAAGTGTAAAATTAGCAAGGCGGGTGTTGTCCCTGTACGAGCTAGGCTGAAGTGTAGATATTGACACTTATCGATTACATTTTAACACTCCCTTTTTTTGAGTGTAGGTGCATCAATACAAGTGTTGATGATCTAGGTTTAAGCCAAACGTTCCCTGTCCTGTAAGTGAATGGCGTAACGCTATTGATAAACGATTCTATTGTAACGTGAATGGTCTTTATACTCATCCGTAGTAAGCTGTGCACTTAGCTATATAGCCAGCCATGTCATGAATATTCATATAGTCTATTGGGATGTAATTTTGGAGGGTTAAATGTTAATTGATGTGTTTTATAGTCTAATTAGGAGAGTTATGGGTTCAGTAAATCGGTATTATCAGTGAGTTTAATGTCTACGACATATCTGCATATGTTTGGGGGGATATTGTTGTTGTTAATTAAATAGTTAAAGAGATTGTACCTCCCATGTTGTATTGTTCTATTGCTTATTATATGTACCAGTGTTGTATTGTTCTATTGCTTATTATATGTGCCAGAGTGAGACAACATAATAAAGGCTCAAATTGTTCTTTTCAAGAACTGGCATTCACATACACTAAATTCTTGTGCGCAGAGTCTTTCTTGTTTTGTGTTTGTAACCTGGCCTGGTCTCTAGTTACTGCGGGTATCTGATATACAGGCTGGCAACGATTTCTCCGTACAGATCTGATGGAATGACAGTATTCTTGGCCGTGCTAAGGAGCCTCGGAACGCAACACTATGTTATTACGTCTTCTGATAGTCATTGTCCTCAATGAGGTAACTTCATATATAAAGTCAAATCGAGTCAGTGTCTTAGCGTTTCTAGTTTAATAATACCCAGGATGATTTGATTCTCGTGGGTGGTATGGAAAGGTCCCTTTCCTATCTAAAGCTTCTTAAAAGTGCTTGGAGCCATAGATTCGTAACAGCAAAAGAGCTATGTAACTGTTGTAGTGAATATACATCAGTAAACCGCCAGGAAAATTTCAGTGATCATAAATTAAAGTTTTGATCAGAGCAACGTCTGTTTTACTTGCCAATAACTTGAGATAACATGCCAGTAACCTAGCAACATCACTCAGTGGGAACCAAAGTGTTTCTAAATGACATAAGGCGTTGTGCTGCTCATGCAACTATGCTGCGTCAAAATCCAATCGAACATATCATATTCGGATCAGATTCGGAAAAACTGGATGATTGCACAAAAGGAAGAACATTTCCATTTGATTCCATGATTCCATAAAAGTCAACAAAAACTAATAAGAAACTTCGACTCGCTTGGCTAATTATATTTACGGTATTAATTAATAAATTGAAAATAAAATTACCCATCATGTAGCCATACTCAACTTGTGATACGTGTACACTGTAGGTCTACTCGCCGTCTCCCTCCCTCTCTTTTCCACAGGAGAACTATTTAGACCCATACGATCAATGTGATATATTTAAACAGAATATTACAAATACTGTATGCCAAAAGACGAATTCAATTTGATGATTTCAAAACTAGTCATGTGAATTCAATATACCTTCATTTCTAGATTATGTAGGAGACATCATGATTTATCGTGTCGTTAATATTATAATACGTTAAGGAATCCAGCTGTAATAGACCTTTGAATTACTAGTATGCATATTTTACGGCCGACGGCATTTCTAGAATGAACAGCCCAAAGCTGTGGTTCTAAGGATCGCAAATTGATACGGAAGATCGCTGTTTATGTCAGGGCAAAAGGCAAAATACTGTAATTGTGACTTACCTGATTCACTGTAGTGTTGTTCTTATGGTTATCAGGTCATTTTCAATAGCAAATTGCATAGGTACTACACTAACTGGCAATTTATTCATATCTAACATTAAGTTCACAAAACAGCTTTTTATTCGATTCTAATCCAAGTAATATGCAATGAACAATCATTGACAATGATGCCGGATTCTTTATACTTTTGTAAACTAACTCAAAACAAGTTTACATATCATTTCTAATAACTATAAAAGTCGATAATTATTTACTTTATGTTCCCGAGTGCTATAATTTGAAGACGAAAAATAATATCTAACATCCATGATTTACAAATAGATAAATTCAAGGAGATAAACACAGCTTCCGAACTTTGTTGCTCATTACAACAATCTGGTGGTTAAGTTGTCTTTGTTTTTTGAAAAAATATGTTTCAAACGTAATACGAATAATAGCTGAAACGTTCTCATTATAACAGGAGAGTGTTTCGTTTCCCATATTTTAATTGTATTTCAAAGTTTTGTAATTGAGCTCTGGGATTCATTTGCATTTACCGACTGCAAGTATATTTTCGTATAATGACTAAAATAATGAGTAGGAACTGAAGGTATAGAAGTAACCCAAACTCTTCCAGGATTATTCTCAATGTTACACAAAATATCACGTAATGTAATTTTTTCTATAATATTGATGTCTTCTTCCGATTCAGGCGGCTCCGACAGCTCAAATAGTTTACCACCACAATCAAATATCACCCAAAATTTTCGAAGTAATAAAGTCACACGTACTTCGTCTAGAGAACACGTGCTATTTGGCGGTAATTGTTTATGAATTTCTTTAGCAATATCTGCTTCGAAATCAGGTTTCTTTATATCAACAACAAACAGGGTTTCGTCGATGCTCCCTTGAGAGCACATCAAATTTGCTTGTTTAGCAATCGCCTTTTCTCCAGCTAAAAAATCACTCACAAAAAGAATACGGTTCGTGTTCTTCCACTCATCAGAACCGAAAAAAGATTCAGCGGACATCTCTTTCCGTTCTCCGTCGGGAGTTTCAATTTGTAACTGTGTTCTCAAGAACCGGTCGATTAAGGGATGGATTTCCTTAAGCTGCAGAAAAAGTTAGATAAATTACAAACGTACTCAATGTGACGGATGGTCAACATAACTTAGTCAACACCGTCGATTATGAAAAAAATGTTAACAGTTTGCAATAGTTAAGCAGTTTTCTAACATTTTTTCCTATCACGAATGTACATTATTTGCGGTATCTGTATCATGGAGTTATTTTCCTATGTTCTAGCATCTGCTTCAATCATAGTATTGTACATTGATACATGCAAAACGACGAGTAACGACTGCTACTATCGCTCATTTTGTATCATCCATAGTGTAAACAATAAGTTTAACTTGCACAATGATGATAATCTTGGAGCTTACATGCAATTCTAGAAAAAAACGTAAATTTTGGCGGAGCTGTAATCAAAACATGAATCAAAGCATTGATTTCAGAAAAACTTACATCTCCATTTTCATTCTTCGTTCTTCTTTTGCAACGGCGACCTGTGTGAAACTCGGTAAATTAAATAATAATAAACTACAACATATCACACTGTCTTCGTTGATATCAATTAATGGACAAGAATACAACTATATATACGTGGTAAAGAATTCAGGTAACATTTGGCCACATATTAGTCAAAAGTATCAAAGATCGAAATAGTGTACTTTTTATCACAAAAACTGTCCATCTTGCGTAATTTAATTTCTTAACATCTTGAACGCATTAAGCTTCCTTTTAAGCACATCAATTGAAGGCTAAGGATTGGTTAATATCTCGATCACTTGTCAAAGTCTTATTCTTAGGATCTTTGTTGGTTTGGCATTTTCTCGTTACTCGTGTATCACTCATTGGCGTCATTCTTCAAGCGTCTCATTTGGACGTTTGTCATTGATCACAATTAATTTATAACGTACACACAAGATAACAAACTAATGCAAAGTTATACAAAATAATTTCTTTAAGTTTTGGTATTTCAAAAGGTGTATAAGAACAATTTGTTAAAGCTACCGTATCTTTTGATGAAAGGTTGACTACATAAATTGCAAGTTAGCACGTAACAACATGCTTTGAAATTCAAAGACCAATCGGGCAAACCTGGGGCTATACACAATTCTTCAATCTGTGGAATTCTACTGCAATGTAAACGTTACAATAGGCCTCTTATACTTGGATTTATCAATCATTATCCGCGAAATGTCTGCATACTTGAAAACTGTGCAAATTAACTTGAACCAACGACGTTACCAACGGCGTTACCAGAAATGTTTCTTGTTGGGAGGAATTGTACTTTCATGAATTTCATGACGGGATGCCTTCGCATTTTGTAATTACCTTCTCACTGTTCTGTAAACAATTATCTTTAACGTATTAGTACTACATGCCCTAACCTGTGTATGACGTAATATGTGCCTAATGTAAGAACTGCTATAATTATCACCCAATTTGCATGTAGACCTACCAGAGGGGATCGGGAAGATATTATACAACATGTGAATAAATATAACTGTAACATAGGCCTATATGTAGTTACATCTTTTGTTGCACTTAATATTTCTTTGCTTATCTATTTTCCGTGCAATGTGAGCATTGTGATTTTTTCCCTTTTTCTGATAGAATGGTAAAACTGTTAAGTAGAATGTCACTTACCGCAATACAGTGCAATAAGAAAAGTCGTAGTAACAATTATCACGATTGCAAAGACGCACGTCAGAATGAGAATCGGTGAATTTCCATCATGAGGTATTTGTAAGTCATCACATGACACTATTAATATTAAATGAAGAAACATGCGCATAAGTTCATTAGTAAATATAATGTAAATGACAGTGACAGAAAAACAAACAGATAAACAAAACTGAATGAAAATTTGAAACAATGAAGGCATTTTCTTAATGATGATTGTTTAACTGTCTTATAACTTGGAGAAAGAAAATATGGGAGACTTTTGACACCGATTACACATCCAATTCATAAAATTACAAATCATCTTTAAGGACTGAAATCTTTACACAACTTAGTTCAGAATGCGTTATGACACTTTCTTGTTTATACATCCAATTAAACTCTGTGCTCGTGTATGAACGTCACGGACGCAATACGGTGCTTTGAGCTAAGTGTTCATGTTCAAATTATGTTCAATCTAAATGTTAAATTTCAAAAAAGTTCTTCATTATGTACGGCAGCATTAACTACAGGTAAGACCCAAGATTATCGTTTGATAAAGTACCCCAGTAATTAGTGTCGAAATTGAATAAACGCGTTTATGCGTAGGTAATAAAATAAATTTGGTCTCATCCGTGAATTTTAATAAATATATAACTGCCAATTGGACTTTGACATTGCTCAACCATCAATGACATAATTTGGAATACCTCTTTTACAAGTTTGGCACTGCCTGGTTTTGACTTCACTGAAAGTATGAATATCAGTTGTGGCCATAGCATAACATAGCATGACATAACATGACATGACATGACATACACATAACATAACATAAATGGGTCAGAGTATACATAATAACCTAAATGCTAACAAGACAACAAAAAACACTCACCAAGCGTTACATTTACTCTAGCATCCATTAGTGCATTTTCATGTCCTCCTATAGAACTGGAGCAAAGCAAAACTGTTAATCCACAGTTCAAGCTATGAATGTCCAAACTGACACTGACGTTCCACGAATTATCCGACAGGCGTTCTTCGTGTATTCGACCTTGAATTATACTTCCATTGTTGTAAGTCCAGATTGGTGATATTTTCTCTGTGGTTGGACTGGTGATAGTGCACGTGAGAAATATTAGATCTTCAGTCGCTTGTATTACACAATCTTCACATGAGGTACACTGGTTTATCACTGGACAAGGCTCTTTTAAGGGAATAAAACCAAATTGAAAAGGAAAGATTAAACAAGCACCTTGTGACATACAAGGTTCATTATCCTACCTGCTCGCTGAATTTTAGAAAGTAGAGTATTTACAAGAACCGGTAGAACAATAACATAGACTCATGTCAGTAAAAGAATCGCCATGGTAGGTGCAAAATATGTAATTGAATAATTTGAAACAAGATGTTATGTCACAACAGTCATTTCCGAATAATTATTCAATAAATGATTGTAAGCGGGTAGGTAATATGCTATATTTGATTCTAAAGTTTTCTAGATCTTATCTTATCACTTGATTTACCTTGCATATTTACTTGAATAACATGATCATTACCTATAAGAGTTACAAGCACGGTGTCTTGTTCCGTCTCGTCATCTTCCATGAAGTGCAAGATGGTGTAAGGACCTGTCTGATTACGACCAACGCTCTTGATGATAAGTGAACCATCGTCGCTGATATCGTAGTGTTGCACTGACCAAACGTATTTGATACCAAATACCAATTGCGCGATGGGAAATGAGCTCGTACTGGTTCCTACGTACCAGTAAAGCTCTGTAAGTGTAGACGTGGTGAGTGAACAGTTGACAACTTGGATGCTCCCTTCTTCAACTGACAGTTCTTCTGGACATCTAAGTGACGACGCTTTGTAAAAAAGACAATTTATCGAAATTTTAATATCATTCATAATAAGCATCATCATTATATTTCAAAACCGAAGTATCATATACAGATTTATACTCTAAAGTGAGTAAGATGATCTTTTACTGTCTTATGGTAACATCCTTTTTTCTATACTATACTACTGTGTCGTATTGTTACGGTTAAACTGTGATTAGAAAACAAAGTTAAGAAATAAAATAAGCAAAACATTTGAATATGAATCTAAGAGACTGACTTCGGTCAGCTTGTGGCATTGATAAGCCAATGAGGCTTCTTCGCGAGTTCCTACTTGCAGGAGGATCTAAAATACATACATACAAACACTTACCTGAGTAGTTAGTCGGTAAAGCAGTTGCAATGAAAAATGCAACTCCAAAGAGATAAGTTGACGTCATGATGAACTATCGGGCTTCATATGTCGCAATGTGGAATAACTTGTTTCAATTTTCTGAAGATAGAAATGCCGTCGTCTTTAATAATCTGTTTCAAGACTACCTTATACAATCAAATTTAAATTTAAAATCGTACAAAGAAGTTCGATGCTGTTCTATATAATCATGGGTAAAGAAACCATTGCCTTGAATTAACTTACAGCTATATTGATATCGAGGTTAAACTATTGTCACCGGTTGACCTGAATTTAGTTCATCAGCACATACAAGACGATAATGAACACATCTAATAGAGGATCTTCTGATGGCTAGGGCTCATGAGCTAGCAAAATATGTTGAAGGGTGTATCCAGGGTAGCATGTTGTATGCCTAATATGTTAGATTTGTGAAGTTAAGTGTTATTTTGTGAATGCATCTGGCAACAGCAAATTGAATGTTGTCATCTGCAGAGTAACAAACTTTAAAACGTCTACATTTCTCTAAACAATATTGCAATCATTTATCAGTAGATGGAAGACATTTGGAGAATAAAAAACCAAGCTGTTTAAAAGATAGGAACTGTTTAACTAATCGATCGCTTCGCGATTTGTGCCAATACTTGAAATGAGGGTTTCAGCTAAAAGATTAAGTGTCGGGAATATTCTTCTCTAAGATACAAGTTTTACATAGTCTTCCGCCAAAATATCCCTTTAAAACTTAATTTACTGTTTTCGTTCTGCAGGTTACATAGGTCTATGTAAGTACAAATTCAGTGTGTACTTGAGTACAAAACGAGGCCTGCTGATCAACCGCGGACAGTATTAATTGTGTACACAATGTGCGTCTATAGTTCATTATACTGTAGGCCTACATTATTTTACCATAAAAATGATTTCTTTAGAGCATAAATTATACGCTTAATAACCCTAAAGGTAACAGTATTTTTCAATATAGATAAATTACTCCTTGAAGCAGTAAATAATGTTCAAAAGTACCAAAATACCGTATGTATGTTACTTACAATGTATAACGTTGAGCTCACTGTACTTCATCTGTTTCAGTTAACACAAAGGGAAAATGTACAGTTAGCTGTAGACGTGATAAACATGCATATATCTTAACACAAATAATCACGGTACGAAGGTCAATGAGTAATCTGTGATATATTTATGTTCACCGTATCATACTTTACTGAGGAATGACGGCCTGTACAATTCACAAGGTACAAATACGTTGACGTCTGCCAATGCACCGAATGTGCAGCTATATCGGAAAGAACTTACAACAATAGCATACTGTAATAAACTATTTGTTGCACTTAAAAACTGCTCGATATACTGCATGAGCAATCGGTGCACAAAACCTAGCGGACCCATGGGGGAAATGTATTGGTTTGAAGCTCAATATGTCTGCCCCCGATTAAGCGCAATCCAAAAATGAGATCAAATTAACCAAATACTGTATCACTTAACTTAAATATGGGGATATAAACACTAAGCATCGATGAATTTGTATGTATAGGTAGAATTGTACTTCTTTGTTGTACTTCGTTATCGGAATCGAAAGTCTTTTTGATTTACCTGCCTTTACCATAATTTGACTTACTTATTTTGCTACACTTACTATCAATTTAATCTTTTAGTTGTCCAGATTGGTAATCTTATAGCCGATATGGTGATTCCAATGGGCCTTAAACAATACTTAGGAGCTGGCCTCGACGGCAGAATAAGGGCCCATCTGTATATCTAGATGAATAAGCAATGGGCACTAAAGGTTTACTGATTCCACTTTAAGTATAAATAACGGCCGCTTCAACCGCTGGTTTCGGCGTATTGATGATTAATTTTTCGGTACCTGTCACGAATATCAATGGCGACACCGGCCTAGTTACGCCGCTGCCATCATATTGATTTTGCTTTTAATATTTCAGGTTTTGTTTCAATTGTTTTTCAATTTTAAATATATTTACTATATTTTAGAATAATTCTGCCTGCATTTACTTAATTGGGACACGTCGATGACTTTATATACTCTGTACCCAAATGGTCTCACTGATTCTTGAACATTTACATGTCATTCTTTTGAATTTCCTTTTACTAACTAGTGACTCCCCACAACATATTCTAACTACAATCCAGCCCTCATTCCACATTGCATGTTATTTGCTGTTCAGAATACTCATGTTGTTAGTTGCATGTATCCCACTTTTCTATGTTTGTGTGTGTTTTGCTAGCTCGATCAATGTATTTCTATTCGCCTACCCTATAACCCCTATATAACCCCTATATAACAGGCTATTGACTCCAATCAAGGTACATCGATACATGTCATGATGTGACCCTGAGGGTGACATAAAACTGTCAAAATGTAGTATGAAATGTAAATATTAACTAAAGATCAAATACCCCACTACTGTGGTAAACCAAATTACTTACATAACATATCAATGTACCCCAAAAGAAAATTGAACGAACTTAAAATGTATCTGCGCAAATGCATGGTTGTGTAACGCTGCATGAGTTTTGACGATACGGTTTCCTAACTATAATAATAATAATAATAATATAGCATCGGTATTTTTCCTTTTCTTCCTATTTAGGGGAGGAGAAGGGAGGATTGGTTGGTTTGAACTTGAGGAAGTTTCACAAAAATGTTGACAATGGTGAGTTCAAAGTAAATGCATCGTTATGATAAATTAAAATCTATATTTAGACGTTTCTTTCAGATTATTGACAATTCCATTGTATCAAGTATATCTAAATATACAAAATAGAGATTAAGTACAAAAGTATGTACAAGAACCCCCACCGTATCAGGAAGTTATATTGTTCTGTTTGTTTTATTGTTATTCATCTTCAACTACAAATTATTAGAGATATCTACGATCAGTGTAGTCCCTACAATCGAGTTTGGCAGATTGGGCACTCTAGCTTTTGCATGAGTTGCTATAAAAAATAAATGAACTAATGTAACTGAAGATAAAAGCACTTTTAGAGAAATTTAGAGTGTTTGAATCGAAACAAGGAAATATAAGCCATTCTTTGTTTGACAAGAGGCATTGTTGGGAAGGGGAATCTTGGTCCACGTACATTGACTGATAACAATTGTAACTAAATTGTAAGTTAATGAAAAGTGAAAACGAACGTTACATAATCCTACAGGAACTTGATGTATAATATAATCTGAAGTATGTTTTTAACTTTTTGTCTACTTTTGTGGCATTTACACATTTATAGAGATACAAACTGAACAGCCAGTTACAACGATAGAAATCATGTGACTTATTTAGACTGTTTAATTGACTATTTATTTATCCGCCTTACATTAAAAAACAGTCACTTTATGAAATAAAGACTTAAATAAGGCTGCCATAACAAAAGAAACAACAAGTTGATAGCAAAGGTTACATATCAAATCCATGCAAATGTAAGGATTTATCATTCCGATTATGACAGCTCTGACTACTGATCAGTCATCATAATGCCTGGATGTCACCAGCCTTCTCCTTCCCCCTCCCCCTCTCACTCTTTCGTATCTTAAATAACATGGTAGAAAAGGAAATATACAATCATGTACAAAATACTTCCTATATCAAAGGAAATATTTAAGTGTCATGTGGCAACATTCTACCAAATTTGAAGAATATCGTGCGAGTGGTTACAAACATAGGAAACATAAATAAAATTATACATTGAAAAATGGCTCAGCTACAATTGTAAACCACTTATTTGATACCACTCAGAACACCTGTCATCTTCGTATTAAGAACATGACAAGTTAATGTTTCCCTTGACATTTCTGCGAAAATATCACTTCATACGACCTTTGACCCTTGATATTATACCTTTTCGTCTGCGAGATAAAGTGTTATGAGAGTGCCGTTTTTTATCCAAACTTGCACTAAAGTTAACCTTTATATCTTGTTTTTGCTGTAACTTTAGGAGCTTGGAAAAGTTTTGGGCCGTTTGTCTCATTAAAGACATTCAATTCGCTTGAAGGGGGTTAGGATCATGTTTCTACAGATACTACCTTTTACGAACAAATCCATTGCTCATTACAATACGTTTTTTGGACAGTCACGCACCCGGGGCTAATCCTACTTATTTCATTTTTCGTTTTCAACTTAAACATGCTACTCATTTTAAGCAGGTTTTATCGCCTCAGTATGTTGACTACCATCCTAATACTACTACACTACTACTGAGCCTAACGTTAGGTCTGTAGTTATTACTGATAGGCTAATGTTAT
>JAIPMN010214044.1:0-11190 GCA_020650975.1 Apostichopus californicus
ATGAGTATATAGCAAGTTGTATGACAGATATAAATTACGTCAATAAAGATCAACAGATCTTGAAGTGCAAGTTTTCTTTATTAATTGAATACATTTTTGTCATACCACTTGCTACATATTCATTTCTTAAATACGGCTTGACTTGACTATAAAAAAGGGGTAATTCTGTGTAAATTGTCAGATTCAAAAGCACCAAGGATGCATTATGTACAGTCATAACACTTGGGTAATACGCCCTCATTGACAGTTACACAAATCCAGTTCATGTGTATTCACACACAAGTAGAATCACTGTGGTACGGAGTTCGGTCTGTGGCACAAATGTCCGGGTTAGATTCCTACCTTCGCCGTGATTCCCAAAAGGACGAAACCAGTCGTGAAGTGGAATTTTGCTGATGTGTTGATCTTTAGTAACTTAAGATATGACTCATAATTGACAAAAACGGAGTATTGGTTTAGAAAATATGTTGGAATTTTCGGTCCCACCGGGAGATTTGCCAGCAATACTTGGCAGTGGAATGAAAAGTACAAAATGTAACACAACGTAAATATGACGTCAGATGATTACGATGGTCGCTGATGGACTTAATAAACCATGATTAAACAGGAATCGGCTTAAGGAACAAAGAATATGAAGAACGTCATAGCATATGTTTGTGGAACTGGTTCATTAGGGGTCCAAAATCTTTGTTGAGGCCGGTACGGATCGGAAGTTAGAGGCAATTACAATACATTTTAGGTTTTTGAGAAATAACCATGTAACCATTGATGCATCCACTTCGTATAATCCCTCATGGCCGGGAAGTACTAAGACGCAACATGATTACAGATATATTGACATGGAATTTTTGGGATACAAATGTTCTCTATAGTTCGAATTTCATAAAAACGAAAGTTATTTCTAAACATATTCCAACTGAATTGTTCTAAGGCATAATTCATGTTATCTTTCTAGAAACATTTACACAATTTCATGAATTTCAAAAGGATATGATTTTGAAGTAAAGGTGAAAAATAAATCTGCAACTTTGCTAATCAATCAATTTCAGACACCAGAAAATCCTTTAAATTAAGACATTTCTTAACTTCGATTCGTCGAGATTAGTTGTGTGATTCAACGTTGATGTACTTTTCTCAAGATAAACGCGGACTATAATATTTCCGGTATCGTACTTGTGCCCGAAAATCCCCGATCCCCTCGTAAGCTACGAGACTGCCAACCTATTTACCAGTCGATTTAAGAGATTTTGATGATGTATGATTTCGTGGTATTATTTCCAATTAAGTAGTGAATGATTCAACGGTGGTGGTGGTGACAGGGGGAGGGGGTCGGCCAATTTCAGAATTTAATAGACTAATCTATGTAGTAGCCTGAACCTTTATGTAATAATTAGAAGCAAATCGATGATTTTATCAAGAAAGTGGCCCTCCCATAAGGAATGTTTTGACGCCATTGTGCATTCTGGGGCATATTCACACATAAACAAGTAGCTCAAGATGCATTGCCCGTCAATTATCAAGTTGTATTATTGCAGTCACAGAAACGGTCTGCTTTATTCATTTATCTTATAATCAATATTTTAATGAAAGTAACGTGCATAAGTATTCATATCATGACTGTTAACCGACTGTCACTTTAACTAACGAATGATCAGTGTCTAGCAAACCTAAACTTACCAGTGGTTATGAGGCGAATGTTATGGCCAAGAACGAAAAATATATTTATTGAACTGAGATGCTGCTTTATTGCAAATGATAAAATTAAAAGTCTCTCGAGAAATTTAATTCACAACGAGAGCAGCACTGTATATCAAAAGGTAAGTTTACTCTCACTTACAGAGATACAGTTTTATTTTCGTGCAATTTATGATGAAACTTTCGCTAAAATTGTAAAAATATGAAATATAGATCAGTGAAAGATACTTAAAACAGTTTTGTTATAATCTACATAATATTGTAAAACTAAAACGCTTGTCTACAGGTTATACTGTATGGTTATGAGGTGATAACCGTTCATTACAATCATCATGTCTAGGTTGATGGTGGAACTAAAGTTGCTCCTTCCTCTATCCATATCCCTGTAGGTGATGATGATGTTTGTCTTCGACTAATCGGCTATACAAGATAATGGCGGCGACCATTGCCCTTGGTAGTTACACCGTGGTTCTTGGTTACCGGATTCGTGATAACCGGGGTTACATTGGAGCGTCACTTTTTCATTCAGGATATACGCATGTGGATTTAATTTATTTCCAGATGCTCTCACGTAAGCCCACCTGCCATTTGAAACATTTCCCGGTGCTGGGCATCGGATATCTGTTGCGAACAACGAGTATAGCAGAAAAGTGGAATTAGCAAGTTTGTGGATGACGATTCAAACTGGAAAATATGAAACAGTAAGGCTTAATAATATGGAATAGATTGGAATAGCATTGGGAAATTGTAAGATGGGATTAAAAGCGGCGGGCTTTATGCTACCAAGGCTATTCCTTTCAGATTGCCAATCGTACCAAACAAACGATAACGTTCAAATTTATTTTCTGCTAATTTATTGTCTCCTCTTTCCCTCAAATTATTTTTTATTCAGAATGTAAAGTCAGTTATGATATCAATAAATTATATAGCCGGCAATTAACACAATGATTACCATACCGTTTCTGGGTCGACTGATTATCCAAATCTGAACACTTCTCCCTGGTTTACACCTTTTGGAAGTGGGAGATTGATTGTTAATACTTTGACGGAGTATTGTATAAATGCCGTTATTTGGTTGAAATACACACGTCCAAAAATATTAATTATTAATCAGCTTATTGGTCATAAGAGCCAACCACAGTCGAACCCAAGACACTAGTAAGTAATTTCCGCATACAGGCGTTTTTGTGGAGCTCGAATATCTGGCATCTAAAATCTAAAATGTTCTGAACGGGTTAAATTAAATCATGTAAAATAATATTCCTTTACTTTTGTCTAAAAAGACTAGCGTTAAGCATTTCTCTCAACTTACCTTGAAATTTGATTCTGATTGAGTGTCTCTGAGATCCAACTTGACACGTGTACGTTCCGTCGTTTCCTGAAGTCGGATTACGTAACCGTAAACGTTTTAATTTGCCAGTTATGTAAGCTATCGGTGACGGCCGAGTTGTACTGTTCGTCGTTATGGTAGCACTGTTCCCTATACGACCTCCTGTCCGTAACTGACAGTTTACAAAGACCGCACCCACAATGGGATAAACAATGAAGGTACCGTCGGGTGAGACTGTTTTTAATATTGTATTATCCACACCAACCTGTAACCAAGAGGTCTCTGCCGAGATAAAATACAACTGATATGATTACATGGTAAACGGAGTGTTGATGAGATGTTACATATGTAAACTAATTCTCTTCTATAGAATTCATGGTCTATATTAAAGATAATAGATACAATTGTTAAACACTAACCCAGTATATAACATTCCTCAATAACAAGAACATTTACTCGGGATACAAAGCCAAGGTTGGTCTCAGTTGTTGATAGATATTGAACCAAAATCAACTTACCACATCTTGGAGCTCGTTCAGTCCATTCCCCGTCAATACATTGTCTGTGGATCGGGCCATCTAATTTCTGATACCTAACGTCTTCGCATCGGAAAGTGATCGTTTCACCTCCCATGAAGGATTGACGATCTCCTATTACTGTGGTGTCTTCTCCGACTCCGACATGTGCAATAATATGCGGAAAGATATGTGGTCTCGAACAACGGTTATCTTCTGCAAATAATAAATTAAAATCTCAAAATTTCATATATAATCAAAATTCAAAGGATGAAATACAAAATGCAGTTGTAATGGTCCAAAGGATTAATTGTCCATTGAAGTCGATTAAGCATTGACATTGTTAATTATGAATTTAATATTCATGTAACTCAAACTGCATGAATATTCGCAAATGTGAATGTAACATGAATCAGGCACCAAATCATTTGAAATGACATATTACAACATATCAATGTTAAAAGTATTTTTTTATAACAGTGTTGGATTTCAAATTCTATACACATTTCTTCAAGACAAATGTCATTTTGAATCAGTCATTAATGCTAGATTGACAAAAGCTTATAGGGGATTGTCAACATGGTCGGTATTTGAAATTTCAACCAACAGATATTCCGCATAATTTCAGTATTGCCTTTAATGAGTTTAATTAATCCAGCTATAATTTCCTTATTTTTTCGCTTTCTTTAAATAAAACTTGAATGTATCCTCGTCATCATCAATGGGTAAAACATATCAAATGTGGTATAAATGCTACTTTCGCCTAACGCTCTTGAGCATAGTGTATGTATGGGCATGTAGCGTCACTGATTTAAATGATACAGTACTATGTAGATGTTGGATTTTAATATTACAAATTGCAGAACAAATACAGCAGATAGCCAATTTATGAGTAATACCTGGCAACATTGTGCATTAAATGTTCGTCTGTAATATTCCCAAAAAATGTGTCTAAGTGTTTATCATTAATTAAGTAAAGTTATCGGTAAGGTCCTTGCACTTATGCTACCGATCTACCAAATAGAATAATTATAATGGACATGGATCTACTTGTCAGGTATCAACATCATCCAATCTTTACTTCTAGAGTTATTTTATTTCAACGGTTCTCAGTTTTTGACCGTTATTACCTCACGTATGTAACCCTGAGCAATTGAGAGAGCGTGGAGACAGATCCTTCTTCTGGCTGACGCCGCTGCCACTAGAACAATACTTTTGTACGTAAAATGACGTACGGATGAAATCGCCATTGGCTTGAGCGGGCATTACTCATTTTATGCTCCAGGAACGATGGAGCTTCCGGATAGCGGGTCTTCGATTCTCAATACCTGGATAAAAGCGATTATGACGTCATAGGGATCTATGGTGGTACCGTCTGAAATACCTTTTAGCACTTTTTAGCACTCAAATTAGCACGTTTAAGCACTGCGTCCTCGATCCCTGGGTACCGTCCACTTACTTCTCATTTTGGATCTACCCCAAGGGCAGGCAATAATAAAAAAAAAAGTTGTGTCGATCGTCAGAGAACCTCATCATGTGGTACGAAGGTGAAGTGAGTGAGGTATAATGTGCAGCACTAAATATATACGAATACCGAAAAGTGTATATGCGCGATAATAAGACCAATATAAGGCCGACGAATCACCTCTGGATATATATAGGTTCTGATCCGTGGACTAGATCGATAGAGCTACTCATGTTCTAGGGGAAGACCATTGGTTGCAGACTATGTGTGATACGTGGAAGTTTTGGGAATGCAATTTGCTCTTCTCTTACCTGTCCCACTTCACCTCTGCCCGGTGTGGCATTGTTACAATAATGGGAAGCCCAAAGAGCGGGACCTACCCCTGGGAACTCCCAACAATGCACGACCACAACCCGCCTCCGATTCAAGAGTGTCGGTCAAGTATGCGGCCACAAAAGTTGACGGAGTCTTCCATGCTGCTGCTCTTAAGATCTCCTCGAAAGGAACCCCTGCAAACGGAGCCTTGGAGGACACCTGGCATCTAAGATTGTGTGCTTTTGTTCTTTCTCCCCTTGCAGCGTGGGGTTGAATCAGCTGTACCATCCATCATGAGATAATATCCTCAGAGGCTGGTGAGTGAGGTGTGGATGGGAGGATGAACAGCGTCGATGATGTACGTAGTGTTTAACTGGGCACCATAGTCTGTCCTCCCTAACTGAGCGCCCACCGTTGTGTTGTTGGTGAACGCTGTGACTGTGTAACCCATGATCTGCTCCTAGAAGTGGTGGAGCGCTCTTGCTTCTGCTTCGAGTTCACTTCCTGCCTAGACATACCTGTGGATACTGGGAAAAGTGCGAATTCCAACCCAAAGGCAAAGATTAAGAGAGCTAACAGAGGGTAAGGGAAGGCTATCAATTCCAAACGGCTGGAAGATGAAGCGACGCGGATGCGACCGCGGACCACAGAACCACGGTCTACAGAATCGCGGACCACATATTTACAGGCCACGGACCACTGTGTAAATCTCCTTATCCTCAATAGAATGATGACAATTCAGAGAGTAAAGGAATAAATAGTTGTACACGGCATTGATATAGACATATAGACACCAAATACTAAGTGTAAAAAATATATAACATGTTGGTGTTAATTTGAAACATTTCTTTAACAGTTTATCTGCTAAACGTTGTACTGGAAAGTGGGCTTATTGATACACTATATACCGAGGATGCGTCGTGGGTACACTGGTCCTATAATAATAATAATAGAATATTCCAAGGCAAATTCCCAATAATGGTAAACTGTTTGTTCCGGTCTGAAACCTGAATATGAAGACTCAGTTTTCACAAAAAGTGATGACACACCGCTGAGGTAGTCTACTGACGTCCATGTCCTCTCAGAAGATAGTAAATGGTTCTGAATAAGGAGTGGTAACATTCAACCAGGGAAATATTATGCCAACACCTGGGAAGTACACTTACCTCCTTTACAACAACATTCACACACACAAAGGCATTTATTGGCACAATATTGCGTCGTGAGCTTAATATAAACCTAACTTAACAATTCGATGCCTATTTTCCTTCTGGTAAAGGACTCCGAGAAACCCCTGCGGCTTCAACGTCACCAGGGAAACACACTTCCTTTCAAAGCATTTATGCGCTTCTGGCCCATCCATAGCGGTTCATCTTCTACCTAAATCATCCAGAGGATTGTTAGAACTGCACCACACCTTGGTAGTCCTGAGTAAGCCACTGGAAGTGTTGCGCAAAACTTTCAACCAAGCGAGGAAATGTAGGTATGCATGTACATGATATAATTCTAATTAGCTTATAACGAGTAACATTTATGACAGGCAGCTTTAGAATAACAACAAACCTTCACTTTTTTTTTAATGAAAAAGACACAGTGGGCCATATTTGAATCGATAGCAGATTCGGCTGTGCCTCAACATGACTGTTTCACCAACTTATATGAAGCCTTAAAACATTTGGAATTTTCAGTTTTTAAATCTGTGTGCCCTCGTCTAGACCTACTGTTGAATTAAATCAAAAGCTTAATAGCCTTCTTTAATATCATATCAATAGAAGATTATTGGAAACTTGCATCCACTTTTAGAGCATAAAAAGGGCAATCTGTGTCAGTATACTTAATGGTGGGCTTTTGTCAGTGTAGTTGAAAGTAACATCATACCATATCTATAACCTCCAAACAAGTTGCGTTTCTACTGAATTGACCATGATTGTGAGGTCCATCGATTAGTATGCATGTACTGGAAGAAGTATGTATGTTATTAGACCTTTGACCTATCATTTTTTACTCTATTACTAGTATCAAGGTAGCACTACCGTGTTTGTTGTCTATTATACAGTGTAACAGCCTGAGAACTTATAAGACATATCATTAGTTAGGATGTGTTCCGTGAACAAGAATTTCAATATATTTTAGATATAAAGAAATACTTTTTATTTGTTTTCACAATGATATTGTTACAATACCATTATCATGAATTGAAATCAAATAGTAGATGACATTCCATGATGCCTACATCACTTTGTCTATACAACATGCAATCCACAAGGTTTAAGAACAATGTTGCTTTTGTCTTGTAACATTTTGCGGGTATGTACCTCTTTAGAATTATAGAATTATATATACGTCAGCATGATAGCAGTGGTTTGTGGTTTAAGTGCGACACATACCTGGTTCAGTCACTTTAGTGGATCGGTTTAATAGCAATTCGGGAGTTAATATTGTGTGCGACTCAACCTTTCAGATAAACTTCCAAAGAATAAATAGGAATAATACATAATATGCTATGCTGTATAACCCATTATTTATGATTTCTAACATCGATCAACTGGATACATAATAGCTGCACATTGTCAAAAGTCCTTTCCGTGAGTCCCTGTTTTTCAAAGCAAGATGCCAGATTGTCTCTTACCACATGTTGGGGTACGTCCGGTCCACTGTCCCTCAATGCATTCAATACTGTTCGCGCCGACTAAAGTCATATCACCTTCACACCAAAATGTTAGTCTTTCACCTTCGGAGAAGGACACACGGCTCGCTATTGGCAAGTTATTTTCTGCGACGAGTACAACAACATGCGGATTGGTCGCGGGGCTCGAACAAACAGGGGTTTCTGGAGAAACAAAGTAAGATGAATCATAGTACATGTGTGTCCGCAAGGTAGCTAAATAGAGTCTTTGCTTATTGACAGATATCTCTGTGACGGTTAACTATACTGTTGAAGATGGATACTTTTTTTCCATTTGAAAAAGCTACAGATGCTATACATATAATAGGCCAAGAACACTTACCTTCAAATGCGACGTTTATTGAATGACTCAATTCACTACTCAAACAGGTGTATATTCCACTATCTTCTGCTGTAGGGTTTATAATTACAAGACGAAAGACAGAAGTGTCATTGGATCGTTCTCCCTGTGTATCTTCGCCGTTCTTTCTTATTCGTGTATCTCCGCTTAACTGTATACTGTTGAATCGATTCCTGCATCTGATGGTCACCTCATCAATCGGGGTTACCAATAAAAACTGGCCAGATGGACTAATTGATAATGAAGCTGTCGGTGAAATGTCCATATGTAACTGAGAGATATCTGTAAAAGCGTAAAAAATCAACAATAACTTGGTTATCATCTGATCAAGTTAAACCAGCTGGCAGCGTTAACACGTTATAATAATAATAATAATAATAATAATTATATTAACCATAGCCATAGCCAAAATAATAGCCATTGTTTTTTGCTAATCGAAATCACTACATTATAGACGAACTCACCCTAGCTGACCTACGTGAAAAGAGGAAATAGGGGTCAAAAGTGCAACACCTCTATCGCAATGGAGGGAGACTAAGATTCTCTGGGGGCCCTGGAGAGGAAGCGATGGGAAATCGTATAAATTTGATTGATGTATCTCCTGACAGCCACCGAAATACTTCACCATTTATCCTGTAATATGTCTCCAATCTGTTCTACAATTAAATTATTGCAGTATGCCAACGACATCACTTTCTTCTAAGACCGTACCCGCAACAGCACTGTTAAGGTGTTGAATACCTTAGAGAATTTTCGAATAGCATCAGGTCTCAAAATTAATTTCAGCAAATTCCAGTTTCTTCCCCTGGGTCCTTTCATTTCAAATATTCCAGCTCATGTCAGTGAATTCAATATTTTGATTACTAACGCTCCCATTAGGTACCTCGGTATCAACTGAACTCACAATGGTGACGATCTCTTTCGCTTAAAATATGAGCAGAAGCTATCTAGGCTGAAATACCAGCTTAGAGTTTGGAATGGGCGTGATATAACACCTATTGGCAGAAACACAATAGTGAAGTCTTTTGCAACTAGCCAACTCGTCTTCCTTTTTCAGGTTCTGCCTAGACCCCCAAAAGACTTTATTAATAAAATCCAAAGTATTATTTTTGACTTCATTTGGAACGGAAATCCTGACAATGTTAAAAGACTTACTATGTATAACCCAATTGAAAAGGTAGGTTTCAAAATAATACATGTTCACAGCTTTGTTGAAGCTCTTCAAACCTCTTGGGTCAAGCGTTATTGTAGTAATGCCAACACTGGGTATTGGAAACTCTTTTTCATTCCTCTTTTTCGCCGTTCGGTTAAGAGTTGCTTTTCAATTGTAATTTTCATGTCGCGGATGTTTCCTGTATCAAAAATATCTTCATTAAGCAAATTTGCATGGCTTGGGGTAAAGTCACCATTAAATATCCCTCGGATCACTTTGATGATAAATCCTTTGGAATATTCATTTTATTAGAATTGATAATACCATTGTTTATGACAAAAAACTTCACGTCGCCGGTTTACTGTTTGTTAAGGATACATATTTGCCAGATGGGAAGCCATTTTTCTTCGATGCTTTTCTAACAAAATTTAAGATATTAAGGTATCCTTTTACTTGTTTTCATGGGATCATTTCTGTAATTCCTAGAAGCTTGAATGATTCCGTCAGTTTAGAAAACGGTGTCGTGGAACAGCAAGATCACCTTATCAATCTTATGTCTAGCAATTCTAATTTGTCACAAGTAGTCTATCTTCGCCTTACAGACTGTATTTCACTCCCGCCAAAAGCGGCTCTAAATGGAGTGTTACTTTTGACTTCTCTCAGGACGATTGGTTAGTTATATTTAAGGTGCCTTCCCATACGCTTTCTGAAGCAAAAATACAATATTTCCAATTCAGGTTCTAACACCGCATCTTAGGAACCAATCGGCTTTTAAATTTAATGAAAAGAAAGCGGCTTCCCCGCTCTGTACATTTTGCATTATTGAAGAGGAAACTATTGAACATTTATTCTGGTCCTGTCACGGACGTCTAATTTCCTTTTAGATTGCGAACATAATTTTTTTGGTAGACAGTTAATCTGCTTAAAAAAAACGTTTTCTTCGATATGCTGGTAACAGGTTACGACCCATTGATTTTTTTTATCCTTCATATCAAATACTTTATCTTCAAAACAATGTTAAGCCTGACTGCTATAATTTCTTCTATGAAACGAAATTCATTCTTAACGTTGAAAAGCACATTGCTTCGAAGGGAAAGTCTACTAGCTCTGTTCGTAGAAAATATATGGCATTAAGGATTTGTTTTTCTCATGCAACTAATGAGCTTTGCGACTCTTGACTTAACCTCTGCTTATCATCTACCTTACTGTTTCATTTTTGTAGTAGCATGTACAATCTCTGATGTTTTTCGTTGTTTTATTCCTCACTGTGCACTGATTTACATGTGTGTGGGTGTTTATGTACGTAAGTACTTGTTTGTATGTATGCATGTGTGTGTATGTATGCGTGCGTATGTATGTATGCGTGTATGTGTGTGTGTATGTACATATTTGCGTGTGTGTATGTGTGAGTTTTGTTTTCAATTTTTAATCAATTCAGAATCAATTTGCGCATTATGTAAATAATTCCTTTGTATCATTCAGATGACATACATATGTTATCGGAACTCTAAATATAATCGGTGTACCATATACATGTATATAATCGTGAATAAATGAGATGGAAAAAAAGGAGTAATGATAATAATAATAATCCCGGTGGAGGCTTGAAGTTTTTTCACTGTTCTGAATTTTCCAACTCACTACGACTTCCATTATGTATATATGTGTGTATGTGTATATATGTGTGTGTA
>JAIPMN010214078.1:0-11893 GCA_020650975.1 Apostichopus californicus
TATTGGCTTTTCGTCTTTCCTTTTCTTTCTTCAGGGAGTCTTCCACATTGTTAAGCTTTTAAGCTTTATGGAAGACTTCCCTCCACTTTTGTGACAAAACAAATAAATAAATAAAATACTTAATAAATAACTTAACTTTAATGACATTTTGTGTGCGTGACATAATGGTTGTAGGTTAGATTCACTAAAATCTATTCCCTTTAACTTAAGTTTATCTTAGCTAATTGTTTGAGTTAGTCTTTACCAATTTTTCCTTTTCTCTTTCTTTTTTTCTACAAGAATCACTTATTATAGGGATAGTTGAACTACGTCCTTTCAACCTGTGATGCTAAGAATTTTCCCAAAATTAGTAATTTATAATAGTTTGTTACAGGCCCCTAAGTAATCTCAATAATTTGTATGATTTTTGCAACAAATAGTTGTATAATAAATCAATATTATAGAATATTATAAATTAATCTAAGAATCATAGTATAGAAATGCCTGGTATGTGTGCATATCTGGTGTGTGTAGAATATTTGGAAAAGTTGAGACGCTTCTAGAAGAGTTAGAACATTTGAGAACAATTTAGATCATCTCAACACAGTACACATTGGAACATGCCAGAACATTGGAGTGCTGCCAAGGTGACATCCCCTGTGCTATTTTTAGAACACTAGGTGAGGATTTCCTGGAAAAGTGAAGTGACCTTTTGGATTGGTTCAACTGAGCTGGAGCTACTGTAAGATGCTTCTAGAATGGATGGACGTTGCAAGATCTTTCTGGACTTGTGGAAATTTTATATAAGCACCTGATAATTGGAGATCAATGAGTTTTAACCATCTTGACTCCAGGAGTTTTATAACATCTCGCTCAAGTTAATTATACAATTTCAGTGTGAGTAAACACTCACTTAGTTTGAGAGTAGAGTTATAGCTGTCTTTATATGAGTGGATTTGTCACAAGTTTACCGGCTAGTCTGACAAATACTTCAAATATAGGGTTATTCATGTGTACAACTGTACCACTGTTTCATTGATTGATTTATCCTAGAGATTTCCAAGAGAAAGGCTTCTAACCCACCTTCGAGTATAGTTAATACATGATACAAATGACAAAACAATAAACAACATGCAAGAAACCATAGCAATACCAATGATATGAGAGCAGAATCCATGAATTCGTGTCATGAGCAACTTTTAGGTATATTCTTCTGTTCAGTTTGCGGTATCTTGCGATCAAATTGTACTACGGAATCGGCAATGCTTGCATGTTCTACAGCATATTGTATCCCCGTACGTACCTTTTTAAGCTCCGCTATGTAAACGATGCCTCCTTGAGTAGTAATTTTGCTATTAAAATAACCCATTTACTAAATTTTCTTCTTAAAATTGTCTTAAAACTAGTTTTTTACCTTCATGTGTTCTTGCATTAAGCTAACAGGTTTTCAAACGCTTGAAATTGGAAGTCAAATACAGTACGATTTTTCGCTATCTGTGTATCAACAGTACCTATATATTTTGATATTGATTTTTGATTTTCTCGGTTTACCAAATATGACGTCACACGGTGAACAGAGGCTCCTTTGGGTTGATCTCTTTTTTTTCAGACATTCCAGAGGTACATGTCACGTGACTACCCAAAATGTCCATTTTCGTGGTCATTTTTTGATGGGTTATAGTAGATTTTCGAATATTTCTTTTTTACACATGTTGATTATGGGTATGTTAACTCCCAAATTAATGGAAAATCCAAACAAACAAAATTTGTCTCCATAGTTGATGTTTAAGTCATGTGTACAAATTATTGTTACCAGCATAATGCTAGCCAGAGCCCTTCATAAATATGCATGATCCATTTTTAGTACACATTATAAATATCAATAATCCAATTTTGAAGCCCATACATATCGTTTCCACATAAGTAACTGCAATTTGTTGTATAATCCCTCACCCAGTAAACTCATTATTAGTTAATACATGGACACCAAAAACAATAAGGTTCACCCTCTCACTAAAAATAGTAATGATCATAAATAACTTGTAAAGTTATTAATCTTACAAACTTGTAACCTCACTTATGCAAAGCCACACCTCCTATCAATACACATGTTATCAATTGCAGCACACATCGCCATGTGTAGGCTACCTACCAAAAACACACTCACATTTTATGAAACTGTGACTTATGATTGCCTAGTAATGGCAATTTAATATTTAATTGACTTCTGTAATATTCGTGATATGAGCACCAAAATCAATAGGGTTTATCTATGTAGTATGGACCACCCATGGACCCACCAAATATGTTATTGATCAATCATTCCCTTGTCTACCTATTGTGCATGCAAACCTATGTTACAAAAATAACGCTCAGTCCCGCCTCCTCATAAATATGAATGATATCAATTTCAAAACACACCAGCTTGTAGAGGCAAACAAAAAGACTGCCTCAAAGCTGCCTCTAATAAAGAAGCGAGACAAGAAACTTCTCGCAAGTGAAGACAAAAGAGTGAATGTTGCAAGAACAAAACTTCAAGATGCTTCAGAACAAAGCACCTTCCAAAGCACTCCTGAAATTAAACAATCACTGAAAAGGGGGAAGATGTGCAAAATCTTATCTGCGTATGGAATTCCATCTGAGATAGTTGTAGCTGTGGACTGCATGTATGACACCACTCTTGCCAAAGTTAGTTCACCTGATGGTGACACAGAAGAGTTTAACATCAAAGTGGGTATTCTTCAAAGTGATGCACTCGCTCCAGTTATCTTCATCATAGTTCTAGATTACTACCTCCGTCAAGCGATCCCTCCTGATAAAACCAAGGAACTTAGATTCACAATTAAACCAAGGCAATCCAAGAGATTTGAAAAACAGACCATCACAGATATCTGCTTTGCTGATGACCTGGCCCTTATATTATATACTACTGAACAGGCCTAAGAAATTCTTCTTGCACTAGAAATAGAGGCTGAGAAGGTTGGACTTAAAATCAGTTCCAAGAAAACAAATTACCTCAGCTTCAACCAACCAACCTATCTACCACTCAAAATCATGAGCAACATCACACTTCAGCCAGTCAATGACTTCAGGTACTTGGGAGCTTGGGAAGCAACCACTAAGCAGGACATTAATGTACGCAAGGGCAACCATGACAAGCTGTCAAAAAACTAAGTAAGATCTGGATGTCGGGACTCCCTAGAGAAACAAAATTCAATGTTTTTTTTACTCTAGTTGAGCGAGTTTGGTTATGAAACAGGGACTATTACCAATCAACTGGAAAGAAACATAGACGGTTGTTAGGCAAGATGTATGAAGACTGCCCTTGGTATTATTTGGAAACAGAATATACCCAAAGGTGTCTATGAAAATCAGAGAACAAAAACTTAGAGAAGCTGGTCACTACCACCGACACCCAGTAGAAGCAGCCAACAACTTCATTCTCTATGAGCCAAAACATGGTACACCTGGTGCAACGCATAAACCTTCCTGCATTTCCTACTAGAGGACAGTGGGCTGAAAGTACGTCTGAGCTAGCAATCATTATGGAAGACAGAAATGACTGGAAATTTCGATGCCAGGTTAATGTCCGGCCAACTTCTCCTACCCCTCCGAGGTCGAACTGATGATGACAACGACGACCACGACGACGATGATGACATCAGCATGTAAAGGTCATCTACCAATACACCATACCGAGTTTGATAAATCTCCAACTTGTGGTTGCCAAGTTATTGCAATTGGAAACGTTTGATCCTCTGATCTCATTAATATTCACGATATGAGCACACAAATCAATAGAGTTTTTCAACTCGTTATGGAGCATCCACCCATTTAGGTATGTTATTGATCAATCATTCCCTTGTCTAGTTATTGTGCATACAAACATCTATTTAAAAAATCCTCATAAATAAACATGATATCAATTGCAAGACACATCAGCATGAACAAGTGGTCTACCAATATCACCATACCACGTTTGAATAAACTCCAACTTATAGTTGCCAAGTTATTGCAATTTGAAGATTGACCCTTATACCTCATAATATTCACGATACGAACACCAAAATCACTAAAGTTTAGCAAATCATTATGGACCACCCACTCACCAAATATGTTATTAATCAATAATCTCTTGTCTAGTTATTGTGCATACAAACTTATGTTACAAAAATGACTCAGCCCTGCCTTCTCATAAATATGCAAAATTTTAAGATTTTGACGTTTGACTCATGATATGAGCACTGAAATCAATCGGGTTCATCAACCTATTATGGACCACTCACCCACCAAGTTTGGCATTCATCAATTATTCCCTTGTTGAGTAATCGTGCATACAAACTAAACTGTCACTCACGCGTTTCAGCAAGGAATAACAAACATGTATGTACTCAAAATATCTTCTCAATAACATTGGTTATGGATCTTAGAAGATGAAATAACGCTCAAACCCTTACCTCCCAGTGATTATTCTGAAGATCCAAATGAAAGTCGATGTCGAACGGAAGCCAACAAACTACATGAAAATATAAAGAGAATGACAAACACATATTTTGATATAGTAATGAATAGCAAAACATATATCGATGAAAATCAGTTGATAACATCTTAGTTTTTTATCCTGAATGTAGAAGTTATACTTTAATTTAGCATATGTCAAACTTGACTTTTTCAGTTGGAAAACATTACTTTATGATATGATGTATGTATGTATTTTTTTTTAGATCCTCCTGCAAGCAGGAACTCGCGAAGAGCCTCATTGGCTTATCAAAGCCGCAAGCTGACCGAAGTCAGTCTCTTACATTCAGATTTAACGTCCATGATTATGAATTGTTAATTGTCAACAACTCTGTAACTAGACGACATACATTAATCTAGAAGTAACTCGAAACGGGAACCTTATCATTGAAAGGCACCGGCGTTAACCACTGAGCTAACACTCCACGATAAAACACAGAGAAATGTATCAATTAAGCTTGTGCATTCCCTTTTATTTACCTTGAATATTCTGAGTCTTCATTATGTCTGTAAATGCCTCAGGTGAAAAGGAAGTTGGCAGCTGAAGTTGATCAAACCTGGAAATAGAAGCAAAGCCAAGTGCTAAGAGCTTTTCAACGAAGAAATTTAATACAGAAAATATCAAGTATATGCTTGCAAGTAATAGTATTAACGTTTTTAGCAATATATATGTGCATAAAACATTGTGTCTCTAAAACATGATGTTAACCATCATTCATGAAAGGGAACAATACCATATGTATAACGTTGTGTCGCAGAATCAGTGACATTATAATCACATTGCAGTGTTTAATGCGGCAAATGCAAATGTGTGCACTCCATACATATATGTTAAATTAAAGTCTTAGGGTTTACTTACATCAGCTTCTTGACACGTCCACATTTCATTCCGTAGTGAACCAAGTTCAAAAGATCAATATCCTTTAATGTCCCTGTATTGCCATATCGTGTATTGCTTGCAGCTATGTGAATCTTTTCCACAGTCGGAAGTGTTGGTAAAGGTATCCCGATGGGTAGTATCATAGTGTCAACTTCAAACTTGATGGAAGAGTACTCGAGGTGTAAACAAGATATTGGAATCTGTGACAGAGACAAGACAGGATACTTCAAAAGTTAATATTCATATACGAGATGACAGTCACATGACATTAAGCATTTCATTATGTAGTTTTATGTTTACAGAACAACAACGCAATTACTGTCTTGACCATCCTATTGTAAATTATTGGTTACCAACAATGCATTGGTTATGATAACTGAGGTTACTAAATGTTTAAGCAGTAACTGAACAATTAACCAATTTCATCTGACATAAACGGCTGGCTGTTCCAGATTAAATTCAATCACTCAATGCAATTAACTGTTAATTAAATTCTTGACGAACTCGGTATTTATTCTTAACCGTAAAATCGCTCTGAAGTTCCAAAGCATTTAAACGTCATGCGTTTATGTTGAAGCATATGTTCACTTTTCTCAATAAATTGTCAGATTGATTTGGTGTCAAATAATGAACGCAAACTAGAGTTTTAGCGCAATTTGGCACATGCAGATATTTTTCTAATCAGTTTAAATATACGACACATTTGCAATTTCCTGGAAACTAAACGCTGTATATTCATTAGCTAGGAAAGCTATCATACTTCTTTAAATCTATTAAATATTAAAAGCGGTTTAAATCATATACTTTTCGATAACTGTAAATGGACTTGAGAATAAAGAAGAAAAAACATTATAAAAATAGTAAACAGTTCCTAGCTTAGGTGTAGGAAAAATTAACCTAAACACTTATTGGCATTCATTGCATGGTTTTCAATGATCAGACTGGGTATAACTATAACCTTTGTTACATTATTTCAGAACTATTGAATGTAAACTACACAAAATAGACTTATTTATCAAAGTCATATCATTGCGCTATCAATTCCAACATTAGAAAGAAAAAGTTACAATACACTTGAAACTTTGGATACAAGGTCCCTCCGTGTACAGTACGAAATGCCCATGTTTGTTCAGATATGCAGAAAAGAACAACTCGGTTATTTAGGTTACTCTCTTCTTTTAAAATGTTACAAGACTGGTTTTTATTAGTAAACTTACTTCATTCTTAGATGCAATCTCCAGTAACTGTGTCGTCGATCTTTGAAGAATAGCGCTGTCGCCTTCATGTATCTTAACGTCACGCGAGCAGAGATCTTTCACCGAATCCATAATGTCGCTGAGGTCATCAGTTTGTTCAAGGATACAGAGGATGGCAAACGTTTCCCTGCCTGGTAATCTCTTCAAATGGTTGATGAGTTTCTTTCCAGCATTGCGATCCAGACCACAGGCAAATCTAAAGAGGTACTGAAGATCGAATGGATCTAAGAACCTGAGCGTTTCTTTGATATCGTATGCCTTCTTAACAAGAGTGACAAGGTGGTGGGCTGCATACCATTCACAGAATAGTTTATGATAAAAACGGACCTCCTCTGTAAACAACACATTGTCTCCAGTAGAATCATCGCTCACTACATCTTCTTCGACCAAAATGCCAATTGAAATATACTGGTGATAAGATTCTGGCCCGACTCTTTGACGAAATTTAGTCTTAATCCATGACAATTGTTGGTTTTCCTTGTTTAATCCTTCGAAAGCTTTTTTGTCTAGCTCATGATGTTCCATTTCATGAAGATAGAACTTGTTGCTTCTATTGTCGTTAAATTTCCTTTTCAGATGGTCGTAAAAGCATCTAAGCATGTGTTTGAAGAACTGTGTGACAGACTTGAACTTCATGAAGTCCCTCTCATCATGAGCCATGTGGGCAAACATCACGAATATGAGAGGCACCTGGCAAAGATCAGCAAGGATGGAGTTTTCATAGAGCCGTTGTTTTATTTGTTCCACTGCCTCATCGTTGTTACCTACTACAGCCTTGCGGATGTACTCATCCCTAGCTTTGTCATCGAGCCCTGTTAGTTTGGCCCTCTTGGTTTCTTTTCGAAGGCATTCTGGAAGATATCTTGTAAGCTGACATCAAAGTCTGCAAAGAATTCCATCTTGAGGATCCTGTGTACATCATCATTATCATTGCTATCCCTGCCAGGATACTCGTCATATCCATCCAAAATAATGTGGACGGACGAGCAACTGTGAATGATCTTTTCAATTTCATGTTTACCAACACGGGGTTCACGGGAGAGAAGAAATGACTTAATCGCCCTAAAGAGAGACTTTACACTTCCAAGTTGTCTTAGCCGAAGAAGAATTAGTATTTCTACATGGTTCATCGGTGAATCCGAATGTATCGGGAAAGGTTGTATTGCATTGTGTGAATATAACTTCAAGCAGTATGGTGTATACTTTTATCAGAACTTAAACTGATAGTAAGAACACGGTCGCGTTAAAAGTTTACTTCTTATTCATCGTATTGTCATTCGAAACCATTATATATTCATACTACTGTAAATGATGTTATGTGTGTTGACACACTTTTCTTTGGTAATATTTTACAGTAGGTAAATACCGTTTACGAGATCGTTTATTTGTTAAAATCGGTGACAATGTTAGATTGGATTTTTTTTGGTAAAATCGATGAACCGCAAGAAAAATGAAAATCGCTGATAATTAAATTTCTTCTTGTTATCACAAAGCTATTCAAGGATAACATACAATAATAATGACATGGATACTAAGATATATCCTCATTAACATGTGATTTTGTGTTCGTTTGAACAGGTTTATTTTGTAGTACCTACTTATTTTTACAAATCATTTCTATTTTCCAGCATGACCCCATTACCCACCATCAGACATCTATCGGACATGATACTGTTTACATGCTATGCGGGGACAATCAACAATGCTTTGGATTTGTTCAATGCACCGCCTATTAATTAAGGGTTAATCAACCGTGTACCGTGCGTTTATTGCAAGATAATGCACGAAATGGGGTATATCTGAAGCGATGCGTAAGGTCGTATATGTTGTGCATGCAACCGGCGAGACGGTTATACCCCCGTGAGTTCATTCGTACAAAACAATAAATAAACATTAGTTCTTATTTCAGAACGTTACAATTTAATGAAAAACAATTAGAAAAAAAATCCAGCAATTGTCTCGAAGGGTACCTTGTTGTTCTATACTGTTATTGTAGTTTAAAGTCTCAACCCAAACTTAAACGCGCAAGTAAAAATCCAATCATGATGATAATTAGGCTACATGTTGGGCAATTCAGCAAAACAATATGACGCAAGAGCTTCTGCGCCTGCGTCCGATTGACATAGCAACACAAGGATGTGTTAATTTCAAGACGTAAAATAATAACCTGAAACTTGACATTCTCTTAGAAGTTAAGCTCGTTCAAACACATAAAAGTGTTAAAATACGTCGTGATGACACCACTGTAATGAATGGAAGTTTGCTTCTTCTTGATATCAAATGTTTGTATTTAACGAGCAATGAAAACGTAAAACGCAATTGTAGAAGAATAGCGTGCCATAGTGCATTCAAATCACAGAAGAAGATGGTTGGTTAATAATTATGAAACTGCAATGAATTACATTTCTTTGCTCAACCGTTTCTTATACAATTGTTTACTCCAAATTGTAAAACACGCACACTTACGAAAACCCGGGATATTCCATGTTCATTATGTATACAAAATATATTGATTTGGGTCGAACTCAAGTATAAAAGATATATATACAAATTGAAAACAGATTTAACATGGTTGATATGTAATACATTGGAACAAACACATTTTATCTTTCACTTTGATCATACCAAAAACTTTTAAACGTGGGTTAAATAAAGTTACTTAAAATACCTTTTTGATATGTTAAACAGCTTTATTTCCAAACCGACCGTCTTTGCTTAAAGTGAAAAAAAGTAAACATTAGTTCTGGGATTTTTTTTACAAAAATGAAGTGCTTTACTGATTGTATCGTTTTTGTTATATTTTTATCCCTGATCTACTTAAAGTCTTATTTATTATTTTATATAAAGCCGGACGATTGAAATAAAAGGAAAACATTGCTAATAGTACATGTACATATCTATCAAAAGGAGAACGGTTTAATCAAACACCCAACATCACTTTCCTCAACATGATGTAGCTAGTATTTCAGGCATTTGTCATATAAACCTGTTCTGTTGTATTTATTTTATCAATTAAGGACGGATAATTAATAATTGGAAATATGAGTACCATATATGGTTTCAAACATATCGACACTAACAATAGTAACCCATGCGCAAAATAGTAAACAAACAATAAGTCAACTAAGAACAAGATTGACTTGAATGTCACACAGTACTGTGGATCCTGTGTATGTACGGTTAGCTCATTTCATCATAACTTAAACTGTATAACTAGCAAAAGAAGGGCGTCATTTCGTATATAGAATGGATTTACGGTATTTAACATTACGGTAATTATACACAGTAAAAACAAGAGGTAAAAGTCAACGGGCTATACAAGTGGGGCTAAAGAGTTGTGCAATTTTTACACAACGCTGAGTAAAACATACATATCAGGAGACACAAAGACAGGTGTACTGATAAACAAATGCGTATTGAGGAAGTTTGGACCCGTTTGCCAGTTTTTATCGGTAACACAAAATACAGGGATAATTTGTCACATACATTCATGTTGCAACTGCGCTGCTTACTGAACGACAACATGGAAGCCACTAAAAGTTCGAGAGCTGTTGAACAATTTCCGGAAAGCATCGGCGTAACGGAATTGAAGCCACACTTCGAAGGTAAGATGATGTATTTCGTGCATCAGCACTAGCCTTTTTTTGCGGAAAGAACAATATTTGAATAAGTCTTGAATTACAATTTCATCGTTGAATGCTAAACGAAAATTGTTTGCAAGGCACTCATGTTTAACGTTAGGACTAACTGTTGGTGTTAGTCTAACGTTAGGCTAAGGTATATCTAATAGTCAAGCGGCACGCCTAAATCATGTAGCCTGTTCGTTCTTCTCTCCATTTCTAACTCATGTTCATAGAAACCGGGTAGTGCACATTACCATTCTGTTCGCACTGAAGTGATTACTCATTCAGTAAAGTATTAGAGTAACTTAGTCTAGGTCAGACGTTATAGCCTAAATTTAACCAACATATAGCCTAGGCCAATATGCCCAGGTAAATTGTACATTTATATTGCATAGGATACCTCACCCAACAATACCATGTAGGTAAGCGACATAGCCTAGGCTAGTATAACCAGTTAAATAATAGTTTGTAGAGCCAGTTGTATAAGCTTAGCCAGCTAGGTGTTAAACTTTCACTTGCATAAAACAGTGTGGATCATGGGCTAATTTTTTTGTTTTGGAGATGACTTTTGCCTGAAGAAAATAAGTTATGCTAATGAGTGGGCTTAGCATTAAGCGCAATGTAACATAAATAAACATCAATATTTCTGCATTTTTTTCACAACTAAATGTTTTCATCCTCTGGTTGTTTTAATGGCAAAAAAAAAAAAATGTTGTGATTGCAATATACATCAATGTACATGTTCTTTGCCATTATTGTTATTAAGCTTGACAACATTTTTAATTGGAAAATATTATTCCTTAAATTTCCAAAGCTCACAGGATTGATGATGAAGTATGATTTACTGGATGAGGAATGTATAACACAAATATCCCCCAATATCGGTCTTTGTTGAAAGTTTAAACATCATCAAGGCACAACTCTCTTGTGAGTTTCATTTGAGTACTATGTATACTTGTTACAAGTGCTTGAAGGAGTTTAGAGATGCTCAGCTATTATGGAAACATTTCAGTTTGCAACATGAAATAAACTCAAAATCTAGAACTGAAATCATATGCAGCCAGCTGACTTGTAAAAAGATTGATTATACTGGGTATACATACAGAAGGCACTTATTGGCCAAACATGCATTATTGGCAGAAATCCATCTGAAATCGAGCAAGAAAAACCAGGTCCGGCAGTTGAACAAATTCCTGTTAGGCCTCTTTTGTTTGATGAATATGATACAAAACAAGTACAGGATATGAATGGCGGAGAAAAGGATAATTGTGATGGGGAAGTGGATAACCCTAAAACACCTGAACAAACACAGGAAGTGGAAAGTGTTGCTTCATTGTATGTTGCTAGTCTCAATAATACAGCATTACCCTCTTCAACAGCGCCAAACATTATTGACACATCTAGCCAGTTTATTAAGCTATAAGAGTATAGAACACTTTAGACAGCTTAAACTGGAAGTGATGATGTTAGTTTACTCATATTTATATATTGTTCTAATGTTTGCATTCTTTCGATTATATGTTATGAGTTTTGTGAAACATCACAGCTCAGGTGATTATTTACAAGGCTTTTATGTCTCCAGCATGGTTTACTCAGCAGCTGTGATAACATATAAGTGATGAGTTCAGTTTGATCTC
>JAIPMN010214145.1:0-12602 GCA_020650975.1 Apostichopus californicus
ATGTATATGGATATAGTATAGTGTAAGTAGTACTTCATACTCTGTAATTTATATTTTCTCTCACAGGAGTATATCAGGAAATAGAATTCAGACACTTACAAAGGATTCGTTTCTTGGGTTAAAATCTCTGCAGTTTTTGTGAGTACGATACCTTTACTATATCATACTTATGTGTTGTTGTAAGCAAAGTTTCACAAATTGGTATGTTCAACTCCTTATAAGTTGCATTAGTAGATTATGATATACAGCTTGATATGGCGAGTTTTAGCAAGTTAAAGACTACAATATTGCAGCCTCTTTACAGGGGAAACTGGCGCTTTGGGCCACGCTTGAAACGGCCAATGCGCAAATATTCGGCATTGTCAGCAATAACACGATTTGTCCTCACATCCTCGCAACCTTTCAATGTTATTATTGAAAGTGTGCACAGTACTGAACAATGCTCAACGTAAATGGAAATAACCTAAAATATGTAACATTGCTTTCACGTGTCTTGTACATCGGCTTTGAGGAAAATGTTGTTGAGGCCTTACGGGCCGAAATGTTCCACGCTCTTGGCCATAGTGATCATGTAGTGAAGGAAAACAAATGTTACCATATATAACGAGCTGACATATTTGGTTGCAAATATGTAATTGGGGAATCTTTTGGCAGGTTGAGAACGACATTTATCAAAATACAGCTTTTGATGAAAACGAGCACGCATTTAAGTCAGTTGGTTTCATGTATTACCCCAAACTAAGACAACGCTAATGAGAAAATGTGTAGGTTTAACTCATTTTCGATTAGGCATTAACGATGATGGCAGAAAGGGCTCAGGCCAGTAGCTAACGTACCTTTTACACAGCAACGCTCATAGTACATTGAAGTTTATTCAACCACACTGTTGAACAAGCTAATGTTCAATATGTTTTTAGTAATTATGTTGACTTTCCTTTTCTTCTTATTTCTCTTTTAAGCACTCAATATATTTCAAATACTTCATATGCATTGCTGTATATTTTGCGCAAACTAACTCTTTGTCATCTACAAGAGATATAAAAAAAATCACACGATTTTGTCTTTTCGTTAACCTTTGTAGAGTTAATTATTGTTTGTTTTACTCTGCAGCTCTCTGTCTCAGAATCAAATTACAGCCTTACCAGCAGATATCTTTAGTAAATTACAGATCAATCATTTCTTGTAAGGATGTTACAACTTTCAGCTATATTTTGTGTGTAAGATCGTGTAGTTCATCAACATAATTTCCGCAAAAAGAAAACAAAATAAAAGACTCAGGAACTAAACATTGAAGAGGTTTCTATTCGAAACAGTAAATGTTGAAATTAATTACTGCCTTAGATGAGTATATTGTAGGATAAAGAATGACCGGATTTGCCAAATAAATGAACGATAAAATAGTTCCTTTGACCATTCTTTAAATATTTGGTATCAGTGTTGTTGGGAAATCGTTCATACGTTGTTCAGAGGTAAACATGAAAACATAGCAGAGCTCGGTTAAAAAAATGTTACACAAATGTTAGACGGTTCACAAATGCTTAAACGTGACACGCTGCAGATGAAAGGAATAACACTTTTCCATCGCTTTATCCTTTTTTATTCTGATACTTTATCAGAGACTTATCAAATAACCAGATAACTGAGATTCCAGACGGGCTTTGGAAAACAATTGGAACGGAACATGACATACGTTGTCTGATTCTTCAGAGAAATAACCTCACGCAACTTACGAACACAACCTTTGAAGGTTTAAAGACCCTGCATCAAATGTAAGCAAAATTTTAAGAAGCACTTCAATTTCAATTAATTTCTAGACTTAACACTGAAATACAGAAATCGCTCACAGCTTTGTTGCATTCATGTGCATTTAAGTGACATTGAAGCATTGAAAGTAAACAATTCATTAAGAGTTATTTTACATTTTCTTATTTCTTCTTTCTGTCTTTGTAAAGCTTCCTTAACAACAACTTTATTCGGGCTATTCAGGGAAATACATTCAACAACACAGGTGTTCAGTTCATGTAAGTACAATAATAATAATAGTCAATATATTTTCAAGATACACTCTGTTTTGCTGATTTATAGCCTTTACAAGGACATAAAAATATCTTAGGGCAGCTTTTTATGATTTGAAAACATATAAGTAAAGTTCATTGGCACTGAAATCTGAAAGTGAGAGTGATGGTTTCAGCTTCTAACACACACACACACACACACATTTACACTGTTACTAATTCAATCTATGTAAATCGGGTGGTGTCCTGGTTTCAATGAACCTAAAGTAATACATTTAAGTATCGAAATAATGCATACACTTTATGAACATTATACCTTATATTGACTTCATGAAATAAATATTTGCATGTGGATATGCACTTCCAATCATTGAATTGCCAACACAAATCGATGTGAATATTTATTTCCCATCATTCAATTGCCAATAACAATCAACGATCTTTTTTCCTCCAACGTCAGATATCTATTTGAAAACAGATTAACGAAACTGGTAAATGACTCTTTTGGAGGAGGGACTGTTAAGTCCATGTACGTAAACAATAATATAATCAATAATATTTTAATGCATTCTTGACAAATTTCTTAATATTGTTTTATGTACGATAAAGATTCCAGTTCTAAGCATATTTTCACATTCTAACACTGCCGACTGTTAAGTAAATATGTATCTAGTTTATGGTCAGGTGAAGTAGGTTCGTCACATTAAAAACATGTCGGGAATGGTTAATGTATATTTATATATATATATTTTTATATATATATACTACATGCAGATGAAACCATATGAAGGTATGCATTTATGATTTTAATCTGTTATATATAATAACTTACGTTAAATTAATATCGTGTGCTTTAAAATAAAAATTAAAAAAAGTCATGACGTGCATATGCAAGTAACCTCTGTATTAGTATATGATTCCAAATCTTTTATCTATTGATACTATCATATGTTTCTTAAAGTTTTGCTTTCTGAGGGGAGGAAGGAAGAATGGAAAATATAGATTAATTTTTATCATAGATATATGATATCAACTGGTAGGAAAATATACCCGTCTTGTCTCAAGCTAGTCAACTAGTTCAGAATATACGTCATATATTCTAGCCATGATTTGACGACGGTCACAAACAATTGTGATCGTGCCATTTACAGTGGTTCCGAACTTCCTTAAAAAGTCTGTAGGCGATGAAGGGTCTTTCAGGGACGGCTCGTTTGAGTCTATCTGAAATGAGGAGAATGTTGTAGCTGCTAGAGGTGATTTTCTGAAAAGGAGGAAGATTTGGGTGGAAAGTAATAACCAGGGGCAGCTTGTTGTTGCAATCTCGTCCTTTTTTGTCCTTCGACGACCACGCAACCTACGAGACCTTCTTGTGCGTGCAGCTGTTCCACCTCTAACTTCTAATCCTACACTTATTCAGCATGGTATTTTCAAATATGATCGTACTTCGAGGTGCATCGTCTGCAGCCACCACATTGTTGAATCCAATTCCATCACCAGCCACAACATGCAACTCACACACAAGACTAAGGGTCACATCACTTGCATTACCACCAATGTCATCTATCTGATCTCTTGTAGAGTTTGCGGCATCCAGTATGTTGGCGAAACCAAAACCACCCTCAAGAAGCGATTCTGTGATCACAGATCTACAGTCAAAACCATGAAGACTGAGACCCCAGTTGGAGAACATTTTAACCTTCCCAACCATACCATTAACGACATGTCCCTACAGGGGATTGAATCTTTAGGTAGCCGTCCTGACCTAGTACGAATCAGCAGAGAGAAGCTGTGGATGCAACGCCTTCGCACCATTAAACCTCATGGGCTGAACATTCAGGAAGGACATGACTAACTTTTCTTATGTCCCCACTCCTTCTTCCCATTTCCCCTCCCCCCTTCACTCATCTTCTCTTGGCTCTCATCCTCTCATTTCTTCTCCACACCTTTCGGTCTTTGTCCCTCTCCAGTTTATTCCCTACCCTGTTCCTTTAATCCTCTCTTTGTCCGTCCACTGTTTATCTCCTACCTCTCCTCTTCCCATCTTGCTATCTTCTCTCCATCCCTTGTCTATTTATCATCCCTTTTCATCTATCTCATTGTGTTCACCGTGCTCATTGAAATTTCTGTATTATGTGCGTGTTTTTTGTCCCTTCTGTCACTGTTACTTGTCATTTAGCTCCTGAAGAAGATCCTGCTAGGATCGAAACGTCAGGTCAACTTACTTTTACACATTCTATTACGCAGGCTCTCTAGTAGATAAGCAGTTTGCTATCAGTTTTATTTTATTTTGATGTTATAACGTTGTTATATTTCAGTCACATGTACAAAAACGATATAGAAGAGATCTCCGAGACAGCTCTTGGTGGTATTGGCAATGCAACAATGTAAGTAACATTAAAAATGAAAAAAAAAAACAACGAGAGTATTGTACGTGTCTGACTATGATTGAAGCAAGAAATTGTCAGAAATGGCCTACAATATTTCGAAATGTATATTATAGTTGAATTTCATAATTAGTAGATGTTCCAAACAAAAATATAATTAGGTCGTCTTTGACCCAGCAGTAATCCACATAATAATCTCTGTGGCATATTTTTAACATCAAGTTTCAACATTGTCGGGGTCACCAGAACTTTGCGTCACATTGGCACGTCCCATAGGTGCAGCGACGGTCGGAAATAAACTCAACTAGGTTTACACAACAACGGAACTTAATTTGAAGACGATAGTTTCCTGGTTAAAGAGTGTTCCGTTGTGCCAGTCAATGTTCAAATAATATAACTCAAACTTCTTGCTCATATATTGCAATGTATGTTGATAACATTGTAGTACTGCATGTTTATAAAAGTAATATACAGGTTCAATGAATCCTGATAAACTTGTATATACAACTGTATTGCTCGACGTTCTCAAAAACAAGAATATGTGATTACTTTTATCATTTGACTTTTTGAAACAGGTTTTTGACTTGTGCGAAGTTGAAACAATTACCATGGTATGCGAGAAAGGTAACCGGGTAAGTGGTTAATGAAATGTCGAAAATGTCTACATATTTTAACCATAACCTTTCGAATACTATTAAAAATCCTTTTTTCCCTTCAATTATTAGAGTCTGTGTTCATAACGAGTTTGTTCCAAATGTGACATTTACATACAGTGTGACTGCCCTAACTCCATTATTCCAAAAGCTAGGGTTCCAGTGCTTGAAATATCACAAACATGCCACATGTATTCCTTGCAAGCCTGGTGGATATGGAAATGGTTTCGGCGAATGCATGCCCTGTCCAAGAGGTGAGTAGTTTTTGAGAGCAGCTTCGAATGAGGATTGATTGAGATGACAATGATGATGACGAAGATGGTTGTGGTGATGTTTGGTATGATATGGTGATGATTATATTATTAATTGATTGAATTCAAAAGCAATATTTATGTAGTTTCCAAGTAGCTGTTAACTATGTGCACACCTATAAAAAAGGCAGTATTTGATTTCTCAAACAGGTGGATTTTATCAGGACGAGATTGGAAGCGAGACGTGTGAAAATTGTAGTAGTGGTAACTATGTTATACAGGGGAATGGTTCCTCTGCATTGGACTGTAAAACGTGCCCAGAAGGAACTGATCATACTAGGCATGCTGGTTTCAGAGCTTGTTTCTGTAAAAGGAATTACACCCGCAGCGATCGATTTGGATTGTGTACGTTGTGCTTACATACAGGCTTAAACTGTACTAATGACTTTAAAAGTCTGTTACCCGGTTACTATTGGAATTGGTCTTTTACTGGTATGAACTCATCACTCTACTCTAGCCTCGTCAAAAATCTTCTCACACTGAATGAGAGTTATGATCTATCGACGACTGAATACATCTACAAAATGCCTAGAGCCTTCAAGTGTCCGAGACCCGAAAGCTGCGAAAACAAGTACAGTTATACACCGAATAGAATCAATGGTAATTGCCGAAAAGGATACAGAGGATGGCTTTGCAGTAAATGTCAAAATACATATTACTCTGTTTTGCAATATTGCTTTCCCTGCCAATCAAAATGGTTGGTTTTTCTTGAGATGATAATAACCATCTCGCTGTGCCTCTTGATTATCATCTTAGTCATCTGGCAAAATACGAAAGAGAGGGAAACAGACGGCAGATTGTTTGTGGACAAACTTTCTTCACGTATGAAAATTTTCCTCGGTTTTTATCAGGTGGTTGGGGATCTTTACGAGAGCATCCACATTGTTACTTGGGGTGGACCACTACGCTTCGTATGGGAATTATTTTCTTATGTCGCCCTCAACATATTAAAGATTACTTTCCGACCTCAGTGCCTTAATAGCCGGTTGCTATTTGATCCAATCATTCGATTCAAAATTGCCCTGCTTCTTCCAATAGCAATTATTTTGGTGTCCACTGTGATATATCTAGTTTCTAAAATATACTTTAAGTTTTTCAGTAAAGATGAAAGTGCAGAAATTATGACGAAACTGAAGAAGATCAAATCCAAGTTACATACGTACGTACTTCTTGTCCTCTTTGTAACATATCAACCAACTTGTGATGCTATTTTTGAGATCTATCCCGGCTCGTGCGACACCTTTCGTGTAGACCAAGAAGGTAACATTACGATTTCACTACTTCGAGCTGACTATGATATTAATTGTGGAAGCATTGCTCAATACCAAGCTGAAGCCTACATTGCCACTGCTCTGTATGTAATAGCCTTCCCTTTCTTCCTGTTGATCCTGCTCCGAAAATATTGTCGAAAGCCATCCACAAAAAAGGCTAATTTCCAGTGTAATAACAGCTCAAATTTGAATGAAGAAACCCCTCTTATTAATACCAGTCAGAAGCATCGTCAGAAAATTCCCGCCTGCCTGAATTTTCTTTGTGAAAATTACAAGGATAAATTTTGGTTCTGGGAGATTCTAGAGCTTGCTAGGAAGGTTGGACAGACGATGTTAATTACACTTCTTGGTTGGGGTGACACTTTGACGAAACTATTCACCATCGGTACATCGGTTCTGTTCTTGACTCTTCATGTGAAGTTCTCTCCTATGAAAAGTCGATTTGAACAACATCTTCAGGTAAAATTGCATATTTTAAGAATACATTATATGTTTTATGTCTTTTTATTCTAGCTTATTTGAAAACATTTCATACCGAAACATAAGTTTTGTGAATCGCTGCTTTGTTAGTTGATATGAAGAAGCCTTTTTACTTTAAAGTTATTTGGGAAGTGGTAGTTGGGCACAGGCAATAAATACAAGCTATTTGTAATATTAACATTATAGTCAAATATGATACCATTCCGAAGTATTGTAAAAAAGAAGTTACTTAATATTTTTTTTGCGAAGACGAGTATGAGTATTTAATAAAATGTCTGTTCTTTACAGCTGTTTTCGCTCACTGCGATATTCATCAATATCTTGGTAGCAGCAGTTTATGTGCCCGTTCAATATCAAGCAACCCTTTCCACGTTACTTATATTACTCGATCTTGGTATCGTCCTTGCTGTAGCAGGTAAGTGTGAACATTGACTTAGAGCTTGTTCCAATGTCCTGCGAAGTAAAGGTGTATATGTGTGTGTGACGAAGGAAGATCATGAATTTGTCACAACATATTTAGGAAATCAAGGAATTTACAAGGAACGGTGTCCCTGGGGTGTTAAAAATGACTCTCATGTAGAGGATCTGGCGCCCCGCCCTGCCCCAGGTAAAAATACAACGTTTCACGTCAAATGGTGAATTATGGGGGAAATGAAGGTTATAACATTTGCACCCCGCGTTACAGTGTCATGATTCTTCCCCAGCTGTATGAAGAATACCAGCCCCCCCCCCTTTCTCACTGGACTATTCGGTCAACAGCCGACGGGAGTTCGGGATCATTTTAAAAGAATATTCAAATATTTTAAAGTTAACTTTCAGTTCAAAGTGGTACATGGTTTTCGTTTATCAAATATAGGTGAGGTTTTCCTGGTCCTTGTTCGCATCATTCGAAGGAAGCTTTAACCTAACAACTAGCCTGATATGGCCTTTGTTCTTCGATCATGAAGGCTCACAAGGCAAATAGCTGATCTGTGAAAAGACGTGGATACGCTCAATCATGGCAAAGTTAAACGTCATAATATAGAAAAGTTTTATTGATATGTTTTTCCATTTTATAAAAGTCTTTATTTTTTCTTTCCATAGTGTAAACTGTAAATGGTAACATAACGATTAAAATGCAACAATGCGTCACTGACTAGGCAGCATTCACTTGATATATAAAAGGAATAGGGTATTTTTTAATTAAAATGATGTTATATTTTTCAAAAATCTATTTTTGAAGTTGACATAGACAGCCTAATGACAAAAATCCTTGAATACAAACATGTTTGAGTGTGTACTGTATTAATGGATCCGAACACTGTTGAGTTTAAATGATCATAAATTCGTAAAAAAAAAAAAACATAAACGTCATGCTGAACTTTATGTCATTATATTTGTAACTATACTTAACAATTAATGTTTAGCAATATTAAATAATGTTCAGCAATGTTAATTTCTGTTTTAGAAATGTTTTGCAATATTAATTTACACTTCGTGTAAACGTCAAAGCAACTCTGATGGCATTAAATCTACCTAAGTTCTCTCATTTATAAAATGATCAAAGGCTACGACTGTACTCCATTAAAGAAACTTGATATGTACATAGTTTTACTTTATGATGTCATTTTGCCTCTCTTGTTAACCTCTCAAGTTGCGAGAAATAAGCTTTCAAATTGCGTTAGCCTTACTCACGATTTCTCATTTCACATTCACAAATTGGAACTTCCGTATGAAGGTAAGGTGCCATGGAGCGCATCACATTTTTACACATTGTAAAATATGCATATCATTAACACAATTGAATAAAGCAATCTAATAAAATTATAATATAGACAAGTTTTATTGATATTGTTTTCCATTCTAGAAATTTCGCTGTTTTTTTCATAGTGTAAACTGTAATTGGTAACTTAACGATAAATATACAACCATGCAGCATTTTGCGTCACTGACTAGGCAGCATTCACTTGATATATAAAAGGAATACGGTGTTTGTTAATTGACTTGAAGTTATATTTTTCAAAATTATATGATTAAAGTTGACATAGACAGCTTCATGCCCAAAATACTTGAATACAAACATGTTTGAGTGTGTACTGTATTAATGGATCCGAACACTGTTGAGTTTAAATAATCATAAATTCGTTAAAGGACATAAACGTCATGTTGAACTTCATGTTATTATAATTTGTAACTATTCTTTATCGGTTAATGTTCAGCAATATTAATTAATGTTTAGCAATATTAATAACTGATTAAATAATGTTTTGCAATATTAATGTACACTTTGTGTAAACGTCAAAGCAACTCATATGGCATTAAAGCTACCTGAATTCTCTCATTTAGAAAATGATCAAAGGCTGCGCCCGTACTCCTTTAAAGAAACTTGATATGTTCAAAGTTTTACTTTATGATGTCATTGTGCCTTTCTTGTTAACCTCTTAAGTTACCAGAAATAAACTTTCAAATTGCATTAGCCTAACAAAGGATTTCTCTTTCAAAAATTGGAACTTCTGTATTAAAGTAAGGTGCAAGGGAGCGCATTCCATTTTTTCACCTTGTAAAATATGCAAATCATCATCAAAATTGAATAAAGCAGCCTAATTCAACGGCAGTCTCGGATGTCAGTTTATTAAATCTAAAAAAAAACAAGGTCAGGTTGATGATATTATTTATGACTACCTACATACATACATACTTGTTAAACTAACTTGTTAAACTAACTTGTTAAACTAACAATATTGTTTATTTCATGATCAGTTTCAATAATCTCTTATGATATTATCTGAAATATCGTTATCACACGTCCATATTTCCCAGGACATGTCCAATTTCTACTGACTTTACGTTTGTGTTAAGCAGATTTATAATACTGCCTACAGTATCCGGATTTTAAATATATTTAACCAAGTCTGCCAAATGTGACCCATTTTGCTTTTCAGAAGAGCATACATTGGGTAATGTGACTCATTCCTTGGATGAATTACTGCCTACATAAGTGTTTTTCATCTCCTCTATCTCAATGTGCATTTCGTTAATTGTTTCACAGTGCTTGTGCAAAACCATGGACGGCGTTCAAACCATTTATCAGTCGGTTATTTAAGGTACAATGGAGTTGCTCCCATTAAAAAAGAAACTGAAAATGATCGTTAATAGTACTCACATAATAAATATTTCTCTCTCTCTTCAGGTTCATTTCCAGTATCTTTCAACATAGCCCATGTTGTACCACTGTTAAAGAAATTGAATTTAAATCATAATGGCTCAGGTAATTATAGACCCATTGCCAATCTAATGTTTCCCTGGAAGGTTTAAGAGAAAATTGCTACTGCGCAGTTGCAAATTTATTTACACGACTGTGGGCTATTCTCTTTGATGCAATCCGCATATCGTAGTTTCTCCTCTACTGAGAATGCTCCCATCAAAATCTACAACGATATGCTCATTGCTAATGATAAAGGTATTTGGGCTGTCGTCGTCTTGCTTTACTTCTCGTCAGCTTTCGACATAATTGACCAGCAAATCGTCAATAAATATTGCAGCGTAGCTACGGTATTACTAGAACTGCTATAAATTTGCTTGAGTCCTATATTGAAGACCGAAAGCAAACTATCTTTGTAAATGATTCTCTTTCGTCTGCTTACCTAAATACCTTGGGGGTTCCACAAGGGTCTGTCCTTGGACCAATTGGAATTTATTTGTATACTAGTCCCTTAAGTAATCTTATCGATTCACATAATAATATATAACAGGGGCGTGTCAAGGATTTTCTAACCCGGGGGGATTACTTTCTAAGCGGAGCGCCACCGTCGGTTGGCGCGCAGCGTATAAGAAAATTTCTTGTTTTTATACCCCCCAGATCACCGGAAATGGCACTTCTCGGGCTTACAAATAACCAACCAGATCTACACTTTGCCTGAGAATCAAGTATTTCCCAAAAGTTCTCCCCCCCCCCCTCCATTCATAACCTTTCTGGAATTAGTCACCAGTCACACATCTTGCTCGACCTCATCGCATCACCTGTGGATCATTGAGTTTGTAGGTGATTCTACGTCGCGGCCGCAATACCCGTCAGTCCCACTTTTCAAGGTCTTTAACCCAATATTTGTTCAGAATTTGAGACTTCACATTTCTCGTAAATAAATTCTTCGAAACATACTCATACTATTCTAAGCGGAGCGCCACCATCGGTTGGCGTGCAGCGTACAAGAAAATTTTCGGTTTTGATAACCCCCCAGATCACCGGAAATGGCACTTCTCGGGCTTGAAAATGTCCAACCAGATCTACATTTTTTCTTGAGAACCCAGTATGTCCCAATAGTTCCCCCCCCCCATCCATAACCTTTTTGAAGATTGTCACCAGTCACACATCATGCTCTACCCAATCGCATCGAATCTCCGGTGGATCATTGCTTTTGTAGGTGATTCTACGTTGCGGCCCACAATACCCGTCAGCCCCACTTTTCAAGGTTTTTAACCCATTATTTGTTCAGAGTTTGAAACTTCACATTTCTTGTTTATAAATTCACCAGAATTTCATCTACAGACAACCAATATAGAAAAACCTCCTTCAACCCCTAACAGACCGGTCAAAAGTGCACGAGTAGAGGGAAGTGTGATGAGGAATGTTGGTCGGGGAATTTTCGAAAATTAACTGAAATGAGACTGAAATAAATAACTTTTATCTGTTTATTGTGCAATGTCACACTTTCATTTCAAAAGACGCACAGTTAGAAGTTCATTACACACTGAAGGCTTCGATTCTCTATCTGCCTTCAGGTTAGGAGAGATCTTGGGAATTTACGCTAGTAGTTATCGCTATCGATATTACTAGATATCCATACAGTACAGTGTCCCTGGGATTTCGTGGGATTTTTCGGGGCCTGGATTTGGTAAATTGCAAAATCGTGAGTGTTCACACTCCATGTAGGTCAGTGTACGACCTCTAGACGTCACTTATATACAACCCGATCACTTATGAAGTGGTGTGTTGCCGGATTTTGTCAAGGTCTTGGTACTACGGGCGAAGGTCATTAATTAAGTTTCGTAACTCATCGGGAAGCGATTAGAGGGGTGGGGCGTAGGGTTGTTGGGCGCGCGACTTCATGCAGATGGGAACAATCTCAAGAAGTGATGGGTGCACCCCCCCCCCCCGCCCATGATACACCCTTGGATACACTCCATGATATTCACATGAGATGTGCTCAATTCTCCAATCGCATGCGGAATTTATGCTTAGATTCATTGTACCAGTCTTGGAATTAGGTTTGGGTTAACATTTAGCATTCAGGTCGGAGTGTATAGCATTTTATCTCTGGATGGCAGTGTTGCATTGAATTACATAGGTCTAATGCAGTTCGCATATAGATTCTGGTCTAATTTCGAAATGCGTCATGTTCCCCGACGACTCCGTTGAGTTCGAGACCAGCCACATTAGTTTTCATATCACAATATTACAATTGTGTAAGGCGTGCATACACACACACGCGTTATTATAGACCATTTATAT